>JARWLC010000001.1:175599105-175791605 GCA_033318265.1 Phyllotis vaccarum | reverse complement strand
GTAACCATGAGGGGACAACAGGTTGTTGATAGCATTCTGAAGAACAGACAAGGGCACAGTCTTTACCCTAGAATAAGTAAACAGTAAATGACATAATGAATCTGTAGTAGCACATCTGCTCTTAATGTTACCAACCTCCTTAATGTACTATATGTTTCTAAGTCTAGAATACCTTCCAATTAGTTCTGAAGAGGTCTCTAAAGCTCCACTATTGTTTTATTTTCCATAAGGTTCCATTCAGCATGAAATCGAGTTGCTCACAAACTCATGAAAAGACTTCATCAGTGTGACTCATCCAACCCATCCACTTGAATTTACGTTACCAAAACTAAACAGTGTTACTAAACAAACACTTGAGTAAGTTGATCATAATACAGTGTAAGGGAAAGTGGTAAATTAAAATTGACTTAAGATTTACTTATCCTAGATAGCTACATTTTTATGATTTATTGTTGCATATTATTTATTCTAAATCTTTATATATTGAAGTTGATTCTTGTTATGACTATTTTGTTAAAATTTATTTATTATTTACAGTGTTCTGCCTGCACAGAACCAGAAGAGGGCATCAGATGTCATTAGGGATGGTTGTGAGTGATTATGTGGTTGCTGGGAATTGAACTCAGGACCTCTGGAAGAGCAGCCAATGATCTTAACTGTAGAGCCATCTCTCCAGCCCCTGTTATGACTGTTTTAAGGACTAGAAGAAGTAGGTTTAAACCATTTGCTATGATCATAAACCAAATCAGAGGGTGCCAGCCACTGATGTAGGCTTTACAAGTTCTAGTCTAACTAATGAATTGTACAGGATATGGTTGGTGGTGTGCAGTATGTTTCTTGCTGTGGTGAGAGATCAGGAATGGCAAATTCACCAGGGACCAGCCTCTTATTAAGAAGTTTACTCTGGGGTAGATGTCTGGGAGATGACGTCCATGAAATGAAGCTTGGGCTTGGATCTGTGCACAGCAGTTCCCCACAGCACCAAATACGGAGAGATGGGTAACTGAGCTGATCGCTTATTATTTTAAAGAAAAGCACACTAAAACCCTCTGAAAAATGTGTCACAGCTAGGGGATGAGCTTAGCTGAAAAAATACCCACCTTGCAAACAGAAAGACTTGAGTTCAAGTCCCAGAACTCATGCCGAAAAAGAAAAAATAACAATAATAAAAATAATAAACTTCCAAAAAAAGGCAGGTCTTTGTAGTGTTGAAAAAACAGTAACACAAAAGTAAAACAAGCTGATTCATGGGGCTTGCTTGGCAGCTAGCCTTGCCTGCTTAGTGAGCCAGAAGGGGCTCTTAATACAAACACAAACAAAAGCAGAAACAAAAAAGTAACTGTGCTTGAGGACTCACACTCAGGTTGTCTCCTGAGCTGCACACATACAGCGTGCACACACTTGAGCAGGAACACACAAATGTGATGACGCTGCAGGTGCCAGGCTGTCACCGGCTGGCCATGTGAATCATTAACCAGAAACGCTGCCACATCTGCTAAAATGGAGAAAGCTTTGAAGTTTGTGAACAACACCTTGTCAGGCCATAGAAGCCAAACAGACTCCTTGAAGAAGAGCTGCTGGTTAGCTGTGCCAGCCAGCAGAGCAATTTTCCCAGCAGAGAGCAGGTAGGGCCAGAGAGCATATGCCTTGAAGATAGTACACTCTAGGAACTGAACCTAAAAGGAAAGGCCAAGTGCTGATCTATCATAACAGCAAACCGGCAGGAGAAACTTTAAAGTCCAGCTTCCGGGCTCAGACCTAAAATTTTATTTAGATGCCCTGCCTCTGTGCCATCAAAAAAAGAAAGCTCAGCAAAATCGTCTTGCACTTCAAGCCTGTAAATCTGAAACTTCCTAATCCCCGCAAGTGCACACTAGACTTCTTGCCTCCATGGAAACAACAAAGCACGCAGCCAACTGATTGGCCTCCAATGAATTTTAGATAAGACAGCTTGGAAGGGAATGGATGTGATTTTAATGCAGAAGAAAGCGCTGGAAGGGACGTCCACTTGGTTCATATTTGAATAAAGCAAACAAGACAGACGAAAGGCTGACAGCTGTAAATGACATTGTCAGTACAAAAATTATCAGCCAGTTTACAATCTGTTTGCTTATGTTGAACAAACAGACTGTGTGTGGCATCCTCCGGCCCCTTGAATGGCAGAAATACTTGCAGGCTTCAGAGAAGCTATCTGCTTTCCTACAGCCCAGCCACATTAGATCGCCATTTGACAGCCTGGATGAAAAGGAAACTGTGTCCCCTGCCTCTATCCCCACCCCCGTCGCCGCTCGGCTTTCTCTTTCCCTTTCTTTCTTTTTCTTCGTTGTCTTTTTTTCAAAGACAAGCACTGAAGATGGGAAGAGACACTCCTCTTGTATCAATGGCGTGAATTATGTTAGCTCTGTTGCCGGATCGAGTCGTTTACTGATGTGTCTGACATTCCAAGTGGGAGATCTTCAGTAACCTAGCAAGGCTCAGGGGCAAGTCTTCATTTTTATTCCTTACAGGAAACAGAACCCGGGAGCATCTGAAAGAATGCTACTGTCTTTCCTCACCCAACCCCCGTCTTTGTGCAGCCTGCCCCTGAGACCCCTTGCTTTGAACTTGCTAACATCGCTTATGGGTGCAGAAATAAAACCCAGTGCAAAATGGGCAGTGAAGCCAGCGGGCAGCCCTCTTCCCCCCAAAGCAAGGCCTCCAAAGCCCAAATGGCAAGGACAAAACCCAACAGGCTCTGATTTTTCCAGGGTGTGTGTGACGCATTGGACTTTTCGGGCCCGGAGGGTGCACTGGAGTCTGGCACCCAACCCCAACCAACGGAAATGAATTGTGTGGTCCCGTTGTTTAATATCCCGTGTTCTGCAGACTCATGACAGAGAAATAGTTTCCTTTGTTGTGAAAGAATGAAGAACAAGCACAGGTACTAACTTTACCCCTCAGTTTTCAGAGGCTCCCTCTTGGTTAGCTACTTCAGAGAGATTTAAGCTCTTGCTAGGGGCTTTTCAAGCGGCCACGGGCTATTTAGATACTCTTGGCTTCCTATGTGAGAGATTCCAGCTCACCTCAGACAGAGTTAGGGAATGACACACTTTCTCCCGCAGGGAGCCTTCCTTGCAGTTATGAAGAAAGACAACCATTCACAGAACCAGGGATCTGTTTTTCCTCCCCAATACTATTGTTATTTCCTGGGTCTCTTTCTGTTTGGAAATAGCCAAGAAATGTTCAGACCATCAAGTCGTCCACTCTGCTCTTTCATTTCCTCTTTTCAACACCACGAATCTGCTGGAAAGCCTTGATTTATTTGACCAAAAAACTAAAATAAAAGAGGGGGGGTTGATGGGTGAATGCGGTGTGTCTGTAGGAGATAAGGGGGCCCCAGGAAAGGCTGCAAAGCCAGAGGCCATGGTAATTACTGTTAAGCAGCAAAGCATCAAAACACCTCTCCAATTACCGGCAACCTGGAGAGGGGAGTTATGTTGCATGGAGCTTTTCATTTTAATCTAAATTGCTGTTTTTTCCCCTCTGATATGGCCATCGGTCAGAAAGAGTTGACCATCATTAAAACTGTTTGATTTGGATCCCTGTGGTGTTTGGTTAAGAGGGGAAATGCAAATTTGATGAAAGCATAAGGATGAATTTACATATCAGCCCCAGCTCACAGGGAGAGAGTAAACATTCTGTTTATCTCAAGTGTCGCTCTATGATTTCTGCAGAATATGAAACTGACCTTGGCCCAGTCATTGCAAAAGGCCTAAATGAAATATATGATTGTCCAAATACGGCTTACTCAAGTAGAACTTGTCGGCAAACAGGGTCAGGGGAAGCTCTATGAGAGCGTTGCCTTCTGATAAACTCAAAATGAAACTCTGGAGCAAAGGCGTTATAAAGAAGAAAGGGGGAAAAATCCTCCCTTGAGGATTCCATGGAACCAGCCAGTAATGTTGGGCTGAAGCTCTCTAAAAATGATACACACACACACACACACACACACACACACACACACACACACACACACACACACGGTTCACAGAGAGACACGGAGAGACACACAGGGAGACACACACACACAGAGGGAGAGCAGAAATGTCTTACAAGCCAATGTTCTCACATTATGTGGAATGTTCTTTCACCAAACTTTTGCTTATCATTGCTTATCATTTAAAGATAAGACTAAGATGATCATTTGTTTGATTTCTAAAAACTAATTGATTCAAGAGACTTCAGCACTGCCTAGATAGTGCATACAGCACCAGGATAATTCCCTTTGCCTGTTTAAATCAACCACATTTGTATTTTCCACATCTTTAATTAGTTTTTTTTTTTTTTCTGAAGCTAAGTCAACATTCATCACAATGGTGATGGAGCACTACATTTTTTTTTTTTCCTCTGTCATGAATGGAGGCTTCTGAGTGTGCAGCAAAATACTTGATGCACTTACTGGCATGTGTTGGTATCTTGCTTTTTCACACCCAGAAGTTCAATGTAGAAAAGGAAGATGAGAGGTAAAAAGGAACCAATGATGCCATGATATCATAAACATGGGAGAGGTGGTGGGGGCGTAGGTCTACTAGGATGCTTCAGCCTGAGCCGTGAATAAAATAAAAGAAGGGCAATAATCATCCGGCAGATTATAGACTCAATTATGTAATATTCTTGTGGGGCAATATTTGTTCGTTTTAATCTATAGCCTCCAAAATAATTACTTTTCAAATAAATAGTTTCTCATTTCTATGCAGAGAGAAAGACATAAATCTTCTAAAGGAGGGCAGTGTGTATGTCTCCCGAGGTGAACTCAACAAGTTCACTTCTTATCCCATCAAGGATCTGCTTCTGGTTCTTGAGCTAAATGTATAGGGACACTAACATAGAAGGCTCTTGACCATCAACAGAACTGCAACCAGGCTTTCCAAAGGCTGTTTGAAAAGAAAGTGATATGCTGCTTACAATGGAAGAAGAACTTTATAGAAAAGAATAAACAAGCAAACAAAACCAACGCAAAACAGAGCATACTTGTGTGGAGGGGGAAGCTGAGGGAAGAGAGGTGGTGAAATCTGCTCCTTTGCTGTCCCATGTTCATGCACAGGTGGATGGAGAGTTTTGTGTCCTGTGTTGTTTCTGGTCGGAAATGACAGGAAAGTCAGAAAATAAAGGCTATGGTTGAGGAATGGATTCTGCTTTTCCCACCTGAATGTCCCTGATGTTCCAAATACGAGGTTATAGATCTCTCAGCAAATCCCCCACAGCACAAAGCATACCATGATGGATGGATGACAGGAGATGAGAAGGAAAGAAAAGAGTCATCGCTAAAGGGAGGGACCCAAGTGTTTGCAGATGAGGACGACAGAGAAAGACATGTCAATAAGTACCTTCTTAAGCCCTGCACATCATTCACTAACCACAGAAGCTGCCTTCTGCTTGCTGAGCCTAATCAGGACTATATTCACACAATACTGAATGTGCTTAACAGCAAAGGCATGATCAGTCTTTCTGGTCATTAGCTGATAGGTGGACAAATGGACGGAGCATAACCACACAATAAAATATTACTCAGAAATGAGAAAGAGCAAAAACACTGAGTCAGATGACAACATGGGTGTCTCTCGGAATTAAGAGGTGCAGAGAATGATGTCAGTCATGAAGAAAGGCCACATACTCTTACTCTTCACTCACTTTAAACATTCAGAACTAGCCAATCAAGAGACTGCAGGCTCCATCAGATCGAGTCTCAGAACCTCCCTAGGAAGGAGGGGAAGATAAAAGGAAGTCTTATTTCCTTCAGGGGTCAAACTGAGGGAAGCCATCCTTCCGCACAAATTAAAGGGGGACCTGGGCAGGAGGAAAGAAAGGAGTGCTGTACCAGGGTCCCACTCCTGTCTGCCTATACAAACTAGGAATTTCAATATGTCTAATGCTGTTTAGTGGGTTTATGCAAATGAGATTATACTAGTGCCTGTTCCTCATTGGCTTGTGTTTTGTCTGTAGGTTATGGCTCATGGGGCAGTCTGGGTGTAGAATGGGACATCCACTTATTGTTTGTCTTGGCAATGAAACAGGAACACAACCTGTGGGGCAAGAAAGTTCAATTTTGCTTCCTGCAGAAGCACACACTGTGACTTCACCATCAGCACAGGATAACCAGGTTCCATTCAGTTAGCATTTTGGTTTCCAATGAGTAGGAACACTGAGTGCTGAGTGATTGTTGAGGCATGTGGGGTTTTTCACTGGGGGAGTGGCCAGAACGTTCAACAATGTGACTGTGGTGACTGTTGCAAAAGGCTGTGGTTATATTCAGGATGCTGAACTGTACATTTTAAACACATACATTTTGTGGTATGTGAAATGTAATTCAAGAAAACTGTTCAAAGGAGGAAGGCCAGGAGCAAAAAGTGACATGGCTGTTATTCAACCAGAGAGAGTTCTGTGGACCTATGCAAGACGAAGCCACAGTCCCAATCTCATCAGTTTAACACATGTGAGGCTGTTTCTCCTATTGACAACAGAATAAAAACCCCACTGAAGTTTGGAAAATGTGGATGACCATATTGTGTGAACCACCATGAGCCACAAGGGAAATAAATTCACTGTAGAACTTCTAGCCTAGGACAGAGACCAACATATATGTAAAATATAAGTTGGAAAACAGAGCATTTTGTTAGAAGCTTCAAAGTGAAAAGACTGTCCAGACACCTCCAGGTATCCTTGCTGCAGAGCAGAGATCTCACATGTCAATACTTCTAGATTTTTATTCTGTGGGTAACAGGAAATCTGTTAGGTTTTTCAAAAGGAAGGTGATAAAGTACTTCACTGAGCTCTGTGCCAGGTTCTGCTTCATTTCAGCACAAAGTGGCAAGTGTAGGCCAACGGGATGATGATTTAATAAAGATCCAGACTTGGTTTAAATCTTTTCTGCTGTGGGCCTTTTGAAAGTTCAAAGTATCATATGGTTCTTCCATCATCCAGTAAGATTCTTGATTGCATGAGTAATGTGGAATCTCTCAGACATTGGCAGTGGGTTCAGTACCTGGGGATCACTGCAGAAATGCAATAATCAAGCCAACATACTTTGGTCCAAAAGGAGCCAATGTAGATTGGTATGGTAAGGACTATAAAGGAGGTACAAATTTAACCTCATACAGGCATGGGAGATATTAAAACACTAGCTACACAAGAAGTCAGGGCTCAACCAAAGAGATCCCTGGCTGCAGAGATATAACTTCAATTATGTTCAGAAATTTAGAGACTAAGATAAAAAAAAACAAAAACAAAAATAAAAACATGATATTATCCATACTTTACAGGGAATAGAAGAAATAAAGATTCTTTTTTAAAGGGTCAATTAGTAAATGTTCAAGAGTAAATTTAAATACAACTCTTTGTGTCATTCAGGGTCATACCTTGAGTCTCTATGCTATTCGGCTTTCTTGCTCCGAATAGTTCCAGAGTATTTTAAAGTATACCAATAAATAGAAGCTTCAGGAAGGTAGGAAGCCCATTTTTTTTTTTTAAATTTCATAAAGAGAACACAACCTGTTTATTTGTTGGAGATGCTCCTGTATAAAACTTATGTATGTAAACATGGATAACCAACAGCTGAGTTTTATCTACCTAGTTAGTGTGGTATGGAATTCTACGAACCAAACCAGATGTCTGGATATGTCTGTGCACATCTGGTCATTGTGCAAGTCCAGGGCTAGAAGCTGATTCATGGTCACAGGCCTTGGGACTTTGATATTTATGGTGATATAGTTTCTCTTGAAGGTCTTAGTGAAGGGTTTTAAGCAGGAACAGTTACTACTCATATGCTATAAGTTTCTCTTTGGGTCTTTAGAGGTACTGAATGTACCCAGTGATCCTTATGAGGATCATCATGGAGATGTATGAAGGGTGAGTATCCTGATGTCAGAGATGGGAAGATGAGCTACTATCATGAGGACCAATCTTATTTGAAAGATGAGGCTGAAGCTCAGTATTGAGATGGGATGGAATGGGGATGAAGAAGTTCCTTCAGAATTGTTATAAGTCCAGGAGACAGGTGAACTTAAAGTGCACATTTAAGAATCACAATTAAGAATGACAGATGAAGCTAAGAGAATTGGAAAGTTGACAAGAGAAATACCAAAAGGCAAGAAAAGCCAGGCATTGACGACTAGCATGAACACGAGCAGTGTGCATAGGTAGTGAGCAGCTGGTGAAGGGGCAAGGCAGACTCTGCAGGCAACAGGTGACTTCCCATGCTTCTATAAGGATGCACATGGAAACTGATGAACTTCATGCTACTAGATTCATGATGGCCCTTAGAAGCCACTTTCAGGATAGAGAAGGGGTCAGACTGTGGGAGATGAAAAGGGACAGATTAAGACTGATTGATTATGGGAGAGCAGCTGCCAAAGGCAGAAATAATAGAAAATGGTGGTTTTGAAAGGAACTCCAATGCAGCTGTGGGTTGAAGGAGGTCAAAAGATGTTTTGGAGGGCAAGGATGATCGGAATGGCATATAGGTACCAAAGATAAATCTGTTGTAAAAAGGAACCTGTCTTACACATCCCATAACATTTAATGAGATCTGATTCTGATTGATCATGTTCCATAATTCTCAGTACAGGTAGTTAATATAATAAATCCTTAAGAGTTTAACATCTTACTTTAAGCCTTTGGAAGAGCAGCTTCACTTTTGCAAAATTGAGGAGTCTTTGCAAGATGCACAGATATTCAGAAAAGGAGGAAGGAGGGGAGAGAAAAACCACTCAGTCAGTGAAGTGTTTTCATACACATACAAGTTTGATCTCCAAAACTTGCACAAGCACAGTGTCAAGCTGGATAGGTGATTCAACAGTTAGAAGCACTCTGTGATCTTGCAGAAGTCTGGGTTTCAGTTCCTAACAACCACGTGGTGGCTCACAGCCATCTACAACTCTAGTTCTTGGGGACCTGATGTCCTTTCCAGCTTCCCTGGTCATTGACATCCACATACATACATGCAAACAAGCAAAAACGCTCATATGCAAAGATTAAAATAATAATAATAAAAAGGTGACGAGCATGCTGGTGTGCTGATAATCTCAGCATCAGAGAGAAGACAGAGAAACTTTTTGGACTTGTTGGCCAGTCAGCCTAGCAAGCTGTGAATCCCAAACCAATAAAAGACCTTGTTTCAAAGGAGGAGGGGGGCATTTCTAAGGTTGATACCCAAGGTTGTCCTCTGACGTCAAGTACTCACACTCACACATGCCCATACACATACCCATACTCTTGCACAGACAAGAGAGGAAAGCACACACACACAACTCATAAGGTGTGGTGCAGCTCGGCTTCAACAAGTTTCACATGCACAGTCCATTCTGCTCTACTACATATCCCTGACACCTGGGAGAGTTTTAATTTTGTATCCCAGTGTGGCTTGGAGACCCAGAGGCCAAGGTACATCCTGGAACCACACCCTGCACCTCAAAACTTTTCCACCTGCTTGTTTCTGAAGCATCCAGGAAGCTGTGGCTGAAATCACAGTCATGCATCAAAGCGCTTTAATTAGCCTGGGACAATTGTTGGGGTGTGGGGGAGGCAGCTGAAACTATGTCTATTATTATTAGTTCTTAAGAGAAGAACTTTTGAGAAACAAAAAGCACAAAATACTGTAGCTGATGGAAGAAAAGCATGGCCACAGGGTGACATTTTAAAGAAAGCACGACATGTTAGGACTGTCCCATTACCCCTTGATTTGAGAATCCTACATGTTTAGCAACGTGAACAATGAAGAGAAGAATGCGCTTTTATTGTCTTAGTTATAATTTTCAATACTTAAAAGTAGCCATGGTTACATCTTTCGTTACATATGTAGCTAAATCAACTTCATTTACACAGTGATTTCAATACTTGGGGTGTTGGATAAATTGGTAAATAGGCCTCTGTTTGGAGAGAACTTTCCTAAGAGAGTACAATGCCAATTATTTCCATGGTAAAAATGCATTTTTCCACCAAATGGGCTGTGCTTCTTCACATTATGCCAATCTCATGAGCTCATGCCACAATTTAAGCTTTTTTTTACTGTTGGGCAGCAAAATGGTTTATTTGTTCGGTGTGTATGTGTGTGTGTGTGGGGGGGTTCTGATGTGTCATGATGCATGCACATGGGGAACTCAGAGGACAACTTGCAGGATTCAGATCTCTTCTACCATGTGAGTCTCAGGAATCAAGTTCAAGTCCAAAGCCATGAGAACAGGTGGCTCCACTTACTAAGCCATTTTGCTTACCTTTAGTTTTATCTCTCCTGATTTGGGAAATGTCTTTCTGGAGGCTGGGAAATAAAAGAACTGTTTTGGCCTATGGCAGGCACTGTAGAAGTAGGTGGAGGAATTGGAGCTTAGGTAGGAGAAGGGCAGAGTCAAGGCAAGCTAGCCACCCAAAAAGAAACATGTAAGGAAATAATAGGTAAGCCATGGGCCACGTGGCAGGACAGATTTATGGAAATGGGTTGAATTAAGATGAAAGAGCTAGCTAGCTATATGCCTGAGCCATAGGCCAAACAGCATGAAGTTAATACAAGCCTCTCTGTGTTTCTTTGGGACTTTGGGATTGCTGGTCCAGATAAGCAGTGGTGGGTAGGATCGGACTGTACAACTATGCAGGCCAGGAAAGTTCATGTTTCCCCTTCCTCCCATCTTTCCTTCCTCCCTCACTTTTTTTGTCCTATTTTTTTTAGATAGATTTCCCCCAGATAGTCCAGACACCTGACTTAGCCTCCTAAGGGCATGCGATGACAGCTCCTATACTTAGAAAAAGTGGTTTGACTTATTGTCTTGTGTTGTTTTTAAGAGACAGGAACTGAACCCAGGACCTTGCACACTAGACAAGCACCATGCCTCTGAGCTGGATCTTCAGTCATAGACCACATATTTAAAATTCTATTTATTTCCAAAATTCCTCTTTAGAATTGTTATTCAAATTTGCATTTCTATGAACTGAAAAGAATGCTTACTTTTGTAGTTTTAATAAATGCTATGCATAGTCACTAAAAAGAAAATAATGGCCAATTGTGAATATATATATATATATATATGGGTATGTGTATATATATATATATATATATATATATATATATATGAGCATATGATGTAAATGCAAATTTATAATAAAAAATTGTGATAAAAATAAATTCTTAATATTATAATTATTGAAACTTTCATTTAGTTACAAATGAGATTATAAATAGATTATGTGTTTTTATTATCCTTTTCTATCTTTCTTCTTCAGTGGGATGCCTGCTTTTATAACTTTGCCAAATTCTATTATCAATATATCTTTTTCATGTTTATAAAAACTATATAGTAGAGATATTGATACTTTTTTCCCTTATATATTATGGTATGTGTGCAGATGACTGTGACTATTTTGAAATTTTATTGACTTATTTCTTATTTGTTAATTTATATTTTGGTGGTGCTTGGTATAGAATCTAAGACCTTATACATGCTGAACAGAACATTGGCTTTATCAGTGACTGTATCCATCAACAATAAAAATTAATATATTTTTCTCACCCCCATCATAGAAACTTTTCTTTGCAAAAGATGAAGACGACCACAGAAAGCAACAACCAATCAAAATGCATATTTGTGGAGCCCAATCCCAACTAATACAGCTACAAAAAAATTGCTGTGCCAAAGGCTTTGGGAACATAGTGAAAATGGCGTAGGGGAACTTGGGGGGATTCTAAGAACCACAGGAACAGGGAGTTAGTTGTAAGATTTTATCTCCTAGAAATATTTGCCGATACACTTATGAAGTTTCACCAACTTGGCCACCTAAACATGTAATGAACAGGGATGACACCAATAGACATAATAACATGGATTGGGGAAACCTTAGGAAGTCTTAGCCCTAGACAAAGAACTACAGGTATGTAATAAGAGATTTTTGGCCTGGACTTTCAGGCCCAGCCCGGAGGTTTAGACCCATTTTCAACTCCACTGCCATTTAGGCCCAAATAATCACACAAAAGTTTATATTAATTTTATGCTGATTGACCTAGAGCTCAGGAATATAACTTGCTAATTCTTTACTCTTAAACTAACCCATAATTCTTATCTTGTTTATCCAGGCAGCTTTGTACCTTTTCTTAAAGCATCATTTCAACTTCTTTCTTCTGCATCTTCCGGCAGCTCATGGTGGTGTCTCCATGGTGTCTCTCTGGCTTCTCTGCTCTGCCCTTCCTGTTCCCAGAGTTTTCTTAGTCTGGTAGTCCCACCCATGCTTCCTGTCTGCCTTCAGCCAATCAGCATTTTGTTAAACTAGTAGGTGGGACAATTATTTACAATGTAACATAATCCACTACACAGGTAACTAAGGCTGAGAGGTGGGAGAAACATTCTTCCCCAGGGCAGAGCACACCAATTGGCTGTCTAACGCTAGATGACCAGCCCTGAGAACAGATACATACAAGGAACATTTTATATATATATATGGGAATATACATGTACATATATATTCCTAAATACATGATATACATATATATGTATATTCTCAAATATATGGGTGTATGCATATGCTTGTATTTGTAACAAAAAGTAAAGAAAAACGGTATTTATTTGAAGGAAAGTGGTGAAGGGTGGAGGGAGGAAAGAGAAAGGGGAAATAATGTAATTATAGTCTCAGAAAATAAAAATATTTAAAAATTAATGTTTTATGTAGTCAGATATAATCCTTGGTTGGGCATACACTTAGGAAAGTGTCTTTGCTACTACAGTTACGCACCATTCTCCTATACTGAAACTGTGTGTTCCTTTACCCTCCTCATATTGGTTCTGTTACATAAAAATATTTCTTTTAATTTTCAAAAAATCAACATTAAAAAACCAAAGTTTATATAGAATGCATTTTGACATGATATTACATAAGTTTTAGCATCCTGATTTCCACTATGTTCTTGAAAGCTGACCTCATGACATACTGATCTTCTATGTACTGAACATTTTGAGTTAGAATACAAATTCTGTTGCACTAGTCTATCTGCTTCTCATGGCACCATCTGTTAAAAAGATGGGTTGACTTTAATCAGTAGTAATCTTAAGAGCACAAAAATGATGAAATGGCAGCCATGAGCTTAGTGTGGTTGGGCAGTGGCATCTGGGAAGCAGTCCCAGGAAACTGCAATTCTAATTTGAGTATTGTTACCTGACCTGATTCAACTGAGCCTCGCTATTTTGAATCCTTCATAGTTTTGCCATGCTTCTTCATCCTAAAGCCTTAGATCCTGTACGTATAAATTAGATTTACAATACTTCTTTTGCCAATCTCTTACCACTGTCCCAGAACCTGAAGTCCATCAATCACCAAAATTCTAACTCAAATATTACTATGAATAATAATTCCCTTTTTTCCCTAAGACAAAGCAAGTGGGGCCTCAGAGGCTTGAATGCTTAAAAATGAGCAGCCTTGCTTGAAGTGGGGGAGGGGAGGAGTCTCCTTTTCAACCCTGAGTAGTGATTTCCAAGATTCCACATGAAGCTGTCAGACCAGCTTGAAAAAAAAGAGAAAAAGTAACTAAATAAATAAAAGTAAAAACAAAACCAAACTTGAGGTACAGTAGCTATTTTTGGTCTCAGGAGGAAAAGCAGATTCCAGGATAAAACTTCATGGTGGAGGCACACACGACACCAGACCATAGCCCACACAAGACTCAGCTGCTAATGGACCTGGTGATTCATCACCTACCGAGTTATTTCAGGGGAAATGCTATGAATTCCAAAAATAAGTTATGGGCTGTTCTTGCAATAAAAAAAAGCTTTGACATGAATACTTCTTCTGTGTTCATTATTTGGATTAAATAGCTCTCAGCCATGGGAAGCCAAGCTGGCAAAGAAGGAGAAGAAGAAATTTGGTAGCCACAGAACAGAGTCTGGGAAGCTGGGAGCTCTGATCTCACCCCATCTTGGTGGTCCTGTGGGTCTTAGCTGGATCTGGGCTTCAGTGTGCATGTTTGAAAGCTGTGCTGCCTGGGTATCTCTATGCTATGGTCTCTTTCAATCTATGCCCCAGGTGATTGGAGGAGAGTCAGCATCCAATACACTGCTGTCACTTGAGCGTGCCGCCCGCCCACTGCACCTGCTCACCCAAGGCTTGGGAGTCCGGTCGTGTGAAGCAAAAAAGTAGGTGGAGCTGAAGGAGGTTGCTTAGGCTATGGAAAGAAGTGTGAGCTGTGTGAGGGCAGAGACGGAGCTGAGTTATCAGTCCGCCTCAGCATCTAGCACCTTTCATGGGGTACCACCCACAGAATGTTTACTGAGAGAATGAATAGATGGGAAATAGCACAGGTGGTCCACACCAGGAGAGGAACAAGAAAGAAAATGTTTACCCTCGAGGAGACTATCAGAATCTTTTCTTGCTTTCACATGCTCAGTTTCAAGTCTTCCGACCCACCCTGGATAAAAGGAGACAGGACTCCTCCCACAGGCAGACCTCCAGCAGCCATGTTTGTCCACACAACACCCCCTCCTTGTTCTGTCAGCAGGGAATGAAACCGAGGCCGTCACATCTCCAATGGCTATATCCTGGCTGGAAAGGGTGGGTGGCTTCCCTCTACCCCCACTACGAGCAACATGCAGCTTTCTATGAACCATGATGAGGTTCCCAGTGAGGGAGCCAGAGGCATTGTCCCACCTCAGCAGCAAACATTCAGTGTAGAAAGGTGGCTTAGCTTTCTCCCAACCAGCAGAAGTTTTCTATTTCTTTTGCTGTAGGGCCACCCTCCCCCCAGCTGGGCTTTGTCCAGGAACGGGTAGTTGGAAGCGCTACAAAGAGGTGGGGCCCGGAGCAAGACACAAGTCCATTCATCAATGTTGTCTTTTGATGAAATGGGATTATGTTGCCTTCATTTGTCAAGAAATGGAAGCCAGAAGATTAGGGACAGGTGCACTGAACAAACATCCTCCAGGCTGGTTCAGGCCTCAGGGTGTGCTTGGGATCCCCATAGCCAGGGATCTGATCAGGTAAGGAACCCGAGAAGATGACCCTGGCATCTGCTTCCAGCAACGCACCCTATTGGGTGCTCTGACCATCATTTGTGCCTCACGAGTTAAATGGGCAGATGCCCTACCATGTCCATAAAGCTTAGCTCCCTAGCCCCTCATTAATGTGAGGTGAGGCTAGCAGTCAGTTCACCGTTGCATGGAACGCATAGTAGAAACTTCTGAAGGAGATAGAAGAAAGAGACACTGTTAGGTTTTAACATTTCTGTTGAGCGAGAATGCTGCACGGGTAGCAGTTTCCAGAGTAAGACTGGGTCTTTATTTCCCAGCTCAATAATGCAGTCACAATGACTGGCCCTGTTTGCCTGATAGAAATAGCTCAACACTGGCATGCATCTCCACACTTCAAAATACCCACGTAATAAGTAGTGTCCTCTCTTCATTGTGGTCAGGGACTATGCACCTCAGAACACAAGATGATTCTTATCAGTTCCTTCACCATTCTGTAGCCCGGAGATGGAAGTAAATTAAGATAAAAATCTCATGATTGTTACTCTTTAAGAGGCTTCTATTTTCTGGTTGTGAAGTCAGTATCCAGCTGAGTTACTGAATGAGTTTCTGAATGAGCCAAGGGGTGAATGAGTTTCTGAATGAGCCAAGACTGAGCCTCTATGAAGGTATGGGATACAAACTGACTTCATTCAGAAGTTTGGGTGCTTATGTCCATATACCAGAATCTCAGTTTGTCCTATTAATATCTATCACTCTGTAAAAAACAATGAATACATGAAAATTACACATATTAAATCTGCTATATGAAGCCAATCATATAAAGTTTCCATATTTGCAGGTTTAAAGCCCTGGTATCCCCACTTCTCTTGGGAAAGGAGAATTATGATGATTACCTTGTATGTGGGATTATAAAGGCACAGGAAGCTGTCTCATGTCAAGAGGCCGTATGATAAAACTCAGGTAGAAGCCAGAGCAGGAATTCTTCAGCTATCAATGCATTCTCTGACAAATTTTAGAATGCTGGAGAGAGGCCTGTCTCAAACAAGGTAGGAAGGTAAGGGTCAAAACCTGACACAGTTACACATGGATGGACACACATACCACCAAACAAGAACACATACACCACCTTTGACTCTTTTCTATTCTGCACATATATACTAGCCCTTCTGCTATGATTTGAAGCAGCACAAGGTATGGCTGTGGTGATATAGTATATATTTGGTAAAAAAAAATAGTCTGGAATATCAGAGGACAGAACCACCCATGAAGATCAGAGAATGGTGCCTCATACTTTTAATCCCATCACTTGGGAGGCAGAGATCCATATAGATCTCTGAGTTCAAGGCCTAACCTCCAGGTAGTGGTAGCACACACCTTAATCCTAACTCTAGAAAAGTTGAGTCAGGAAATGAGATACCTGGGCAGAGGGCAAGAAGGGAGAAGTCAGCATCCCCTGCCACTTCCCTGGTGGGAAGAAGATGGAGATGCTTGTAGTCTGAGGATTCAGGAGACAGGCCTGAAGAGTTGGCTGGGTGAGAATTAACCATGGTTTGTTCCCCGTCTCTCTAATAATTCAGTTTTCCCCCAATATCTGGCTCTGGATTTTATTATAATACAAAATAGAATTTATATAATATATGGCCACTGAAGCAACTTCAGAATCAGGAGGGACCTTTTTAAAAGCCACTCAGGTACAGCTATTCAGTTATAGTAACACAAAATAGATTAAGATGACTTGTAATGTGGTAAAAAGCCTTCAGACAGTGAAATTCTGAGCAAGAGAATTGTACTCCAGGATTTCAGATGACTGGGTCTGTCCTGAGCTCCCCACAGGGCATTCACTACATTTATAGCTAAGAAGAAAGAGGACTACATCCTTGATGAAATGGATAAGTAAGGAGGAATATTTTCCTAAAGAAGACACCTTTTTGGTTTAGAGAGATGGCTCAGTTGTTAAGAGCAAAATGGCAGTTTGCCACTCTCTGTAAATCCAGTTCTAGGAGAACCAATGTCCTCTCCTACCTTTGGTGTCATAAACTCACATACACACACACACACACACACACACACACACACACACACACACATAAAATATAAATAAATAATTGTATGTTTTAAACAAGCCTCTGTTGTATAGTTTATATTCTACTAAGAGAATGTAGTCTTAATCTATGGCTGCTGCATCAAGAGCAGTTCTACCAACAGTTGAAGCTACAGTCTAATCCACTTTTTTCCTCTCTCAGGTTTGCCAACTGGTCACCCTTGCCAAAATGATCCTTTACAGTTGTTAAGAAGCAAAGATGTTGACTTTCAAATGAGGGTTTAAACATTGTGTGCTCCTTGATATTTTTACTCTACAGGTTTTTGGAGTTTTGATGATATCACAGATCACTTGAGATCATCATGGATCTATAGAAGAGTTGGTGTGTCTAAAAACATGCACAGAATTGTTGGCTTACATTTAATCTTTAACCATAAAATCTTATGTCTTCTGAATTCCTAATTTATTTCTATACACATTGAAATTTTTCCTTGAGCCTTGTTGAAATAAGCCAACGGTTTGCTGTTACCTCAAGCTGACCTTCAAAGTCCTCTTTAAGAGTTATCAAGCTTCTCATTTAGAACATTTAGAGCTATGTTAACTAGTCTTTTTAATGAAAAAGCATGGATATTTTAATACTAAATATAGGAAATTTAATTTGATTTTATATATGATGTACAGTGACTTCAGACATTTTTTTTTACATGTTTCAGTATCATTCATTAAAACATTTTTGCACATTAAACACCTTTGTATTTTAATTACAAACCAATAGGCCACAAGTGCATGGGTTTATTTTCAAATTTTACTATACAGTATGTTGTAGGCGGAGTTTACCCACAAGGACACCAATACCAGATAGATATTTATTAGAATATAAACCAACACTCACGGTACAGGCAACAGATTACAATAGCACCTGAACAGGGACCAGAGTCTGCAGACGGACGGACGATGGGAGCCTCCCTCCAGCAGCCAGGAACCAGGAAGAGGCCTCTCAGCGTCCCAGCAGCCCCTTATCAATGGGGTTGGCCACACCCCCTCCAGGAGCCCAGGACCCTGGATAAGCTTCCCTGGACCCCACCAGCTGACACCCGAATCCCACAACAGTATGTGTTGTGGTAAATACTGATTGTTACTCTGATCTAGAATTGCCCGGAAGGTGGTTTTCCCACAGACACTTGTGAGGGATTACGTTAATTAGGTCAGCTTCTGGGCTTGTTCCTGAGGGTTATCTAGGTTCAGTTAACTACATAGGGAGTGTGGATAGCACCATTTGATGGGCTGAGACACTAGGCTGCAGCAAAAGTACACAGCTGGCTGAACATGAGTGCTCACTACTCTCTGTTCTGGAGGACACAATATGACCCGTGACCGAGAACTGTGAGCTCAAGGTTTACCTTTTCTTTCTTAATTACTGTCAGGCATTTTTCTTTTGTAGCGACAAAACAAGTGACTAATGTACTACGTGCCCATGGTGTCTGCTGTCACACTGTCCCCATTACTGTGTCTTACTAGTAACTTTTAAGGTCAGCTACTATGTGTCTTTAAACTTTTTTTAAATTAATTTCTATTTTTTTGGGAGAATTTCAAATATAAGAGCATCTTCTAACCCTCCTTTTTCAACCCCTCCCATGTCTCCCCACTCCCTATCAATTCCACATATATACATCCATCCTACTGAGTCCCGTTATGTACGTATACTTAGGGCTGACCCCTGGGGATTCAGTAACCTGTCAAGGGGTTCATTCATTCTCCCTTTTCCATGAGCCCAGGAATGATTGCCTTTAGCGCTTCACCTAGGGATGGCGTCTCATCCATATTGTCATGTCAGCTGGTGTTTGCACTGTGTGGGACTTGTTTAAGTAACCATATTGCTGAGGATTTGTGGGTTCAGCCCCCATGTCATGTCTAGAAGGTATGATCTATAGTAAGGCACTAGTCCTCTGACTCGTCCATACTTGGTGCCATTCCTTCTCGATGCTCCTTGAGTCCTAGCCTTAGAAGATACTCTGTAGATGTACTAACTGGAGGTGGGAACCCCATAGTCATTTATGCTCGGAATTTTGACCAATTGTGGATCTCTGCAGTAGTCTCTGTCATAGGCTTTAGAGCTGGGTGTGACTATTAATTGCTTTTCTCCATGGGGATCTTTCACAGAAAGTGTCATGATACTTACATGCTGTGAGAGCTAGACTAGTCCTTGGGGAAGCGGCAATGTTAGTTACAGCTGGGTGCCTCAAGTCCTGTGTCTAAAATCTGTGATTTCTTCAATAGGGTTTTACCTTTGAGTCTGAGGAGGCAGCTAAGGGCAATGGCAATAGCCTATTTTGTTCTGGAAATCTCTTGGATACCTCTGACCAACAACTTGAAGGAAGGTTTCCCATGCCTGACAGCAGATTTAATTTAATTTTTCAGACTGACTTATACTATAAATAGTTGGCTAATACTTAGGGGGTGAGAACCAAAAGGAGTGGGAAAATATACCTTAAACATGAGTGAAGTCAAAAGTTTAAGTGGTTCTTTCTGACCCAGGAACACAGCATTCCGATGAAAGCAACTCCCGTGAAAAATACAGTCTGGGTGAGTCAGTCTCCAGCTTCTTTTTCCTTCTCTCAACCTCACATTGGGCAGCTCTAGTGTGTGCCAGGTATCAGCCTGTCAAAGTATCCAGTTGTTGCCCAAAGGAAGCTCATGATTCAGTAGGTGCTTGACGTGTGGTCTCTTAGGAAATACCTTCCAGGCATCTGAACAGTTCACTGCCCACTGACCACATTCCCAGCTAACAAATGCTTCGCACAAATGAGTGGCCATCTTAATCGGAGAGTAGCAGGGCTGGCTGTAGGCCTGGGGCTTATGGCGAAATTCCTAGCATGGGTTGATCTTTAGCTTCAGGAAGTCTTAGGCATTTTCAGAAAAACACTGATGGTTTCCCAGCATTCTTTTCTAACTAGGGTACTGGATGGAAACAGGCCAAAAATGTCATCCATAGCCACAATGAAAAGCTGGCTTTTAGCCACTAATTGTTTCCTCCTAATCACTCAAGTATATCAAACCAATCATAAAGCAAGAGCGTTTGGAAAGTCATGTGTGTATAAATCTGTCTACTCAGCCACTGTCTGACTGTGTTACCAAGTCTCCTGAGCAAGGCCTGTATAAGATACTGAAGAAGTGAAGGATGTAAGAGTTGACCCTTTAGAACTCAATCCACTGGGAAGAATGGCATTCTTACCTAATTAGTGTTCTATAGCAGTATACTCCACACAGAAACACGATGAAATTCCATGGAGGAAAGCTTGGGTACAAGGAAAGGGTTGAGTGAACACACACAGAAGGGCAGAGCCATTGGAGCTAATGTTACATTTGCTCTCCCAACCTTTTAATTAGTTTTATTATATGTATTTCAAGAATATAGATGATTTTATAGACTATGAAGATAGAAAGATGGTCATCATAGCAAAGCAAGTTAACATATTTATCTTTTTGCACAGTGATCTATTTGTGCCTGTGACAAAAGCAGATGAAAGCTACCAATTTAAAGAAAATCCCCCAAATAATATAAAATGACCTGTAGTCTTCAAGTTGTACATCAGAGCTCTGGCAGGCTCATCCCACATACATGCATGTCTACGTATATTCTAGTTTGCATACCTACTCATCTGTCTACAAATGCCTGGCTTGTTCCCATAACTGACCTGTGAATACTGCTGTTGCAAACTTGGCAATTACATATATTCTTAGAGGTTGGAGATTTGAGCTCCCTCAGTTATGGAGGAGGGATGGCTGGGTCATATGGCTGTTCTTTTCTGATGCCATTGGAGTCCCCACACTAACACTAATTTCCATCTGCATATGGAAGCCTTTTACTTTGTCCACCTTCTCTCCAGTACTTGATATCTCTTGTGTTTATTTTTATATCCATCCTAACAGGTATATGAAAGGTGAATAATAGCTTATTGGGCAGAGGAGGGGACAAAGACTACATCTGGTATAAAGAATCCAAGTCCTTGGCTAATCTGTCACTGACCACTCTAATCTGGCAGCTTCTGCAGTGGAATCACCCAGATTAAACTATATTAGGCACCTTCTTTGGCCTCACTTCCTCTGGATAAGGCATCTCTTCAGCTGAGTTCCAAGCACACACACCTCTGCCTGCTTTTGATAAGTCCTCTGTGTCTGAAGATTCTTGGCAATCAACTTCAGTTTACAATTAAATCAGTATTTTAAAATTTAGTTTCTGGTGTGTGTGTGCGTGTGTGTTTTGGCAAACAAAAGTTATTGCCTAAGCCAACACAAGAGGAAGGAGGGAATTATTTTCAATCTTCGTATTAGTTACACAAAAGTAATTCTACTCCCATTCTTATGACTCACCTGTGGATTTTTTTTTTAAGTATCAACTATAACTGTGGGAAGTGACATGGACCTAAAAGCTACAGTGTCCAGCTCACTTCTCCTGCTGTTTACCTCCCTCCTTCCATCTCTCCCCTTTCTCACACACATACACATTCTCTCTCTCTCTCTCTCTCTCTCTCTCTCTCTCTCTCTCTCTCTCTCTCTCTCTCTCTCTCTCTCTCTTCTCTTTCTGTCAGCTTCCAATGGCTCTACAAGTATGTCTTATTCTGTGTCCCCTTGGGCTTCTGACTTCACGACTTGTCTCTGAACTCAAATATGTCTACTACAAACTCCAGAATTGCAACCTGCTTGTGTTCCAAATGTGTCTTTTAGGTGGGCAAATCATGGTCATTTTACAAAAATAATAGCCAGTGACACGCAGAGAAGGTTGGTAACAAACATTCAGATGTTCTGTGTGGATCAGCTCAAATGTGCGTCTAGAACACCTGATTTCACCAGGTAAAATTAGAGAAACATCATCTGTGTATGGTCCAGTGTAGACGTCCATCATCACTGGTGGAACTGTATCGGTTAACCTCCATTGACAGTCTGGCTTCTACTCAACTCTAGTGAAGGCCACCACTGGCTTTACCTTGGAAAGTGTTTCCAGAGATGATTCACTGAGAGTGGGACGACTCATCAGAGCTACCAGTGGTGCCTTCACATAGGTTAGGGACCAGTACAGACTCAAAAGCTGAAATTAGTCAGCCTATGTGACATCTCTTTCTTCTGCTTTGTTCACTATGAAATAAAAACCCAGTCTTCATCACATGCTTTTTGCTATTAATCTGTGCCCAAGAGCATAAGGACAGCCTGAAACCCATGAGCCAAAATAATTCCTTCCATTAAATAGTCTATGTCCTGTCTTCTGTCAGAGTGACAAGAAGGACAGACAAGGCCTGGTGAGTTGGCCAAAGGGAAGGGTGATTATTGCCATCCTGTCATGTGGTGGATGGAGAGAACCAACCCCAGAGCTCTCCTCTGACCTCTACGTACACACCATACTGTGCACACATGTTTACACATTCTTGTTAAAATAATATATACATTTAATGTTTTTTAAAAGGAAGCTAACTAATATATCACCATATGATTTTATTGCATGCAATTTGCAAATCTCAACCTTTAAAAATGACATTCTTCCAGAGGCTGAAACAAAAACATATTCAGGTATCTGCTCTGCTATAGTAAGGTTTGTGTGTGGCCCACAGAGGCAGGTCCATGTGCTGAACCCAGGAGGCCATCCAATTTTAGACTTTCAGCATCCAAAACTGTTAGTATAATGAACCTCTTCTCTTTGTAATATACCCAGCCTGAGGAATTTGGTTACAGACACAGCAAACAAGCTGATACAGTCACTGTCAATCACGAGTGATTCTTAAAAGTCAGGGCATGCCATTAGTTTGAAATTTGATTCCATTTGTAGTATATGATTGTGGGAGTGTGAAAATGTACAATTATTTTTAAATAGACTGAAAACTTACTGTGACTAATTATTTTTATGACTGAAAGGTAGGGCACATGGCTTCACTCAATACCCTAAGACACAACACTGGAAATGCCCACAGGAGGTGATGCAGAGATATGTCTCTCCCCAGAAACCTTTAAGATGATGACTGAGACTTTACACAGGAGAGCCCTGTGTCTGCATTGGTTCTCTGCACAAACTTCTGCTGATGGTGGAGCTGTGACATGCAATGACTTTTAGGAAGCACCCACAGGAATGCATTATTGGTAAAGTTCCCGGATAACTGTTCCATAACTTAATATCGCCAAATTGTGGATGATGTCAACATAGACTAAAACTAAAGAGAAGGTAACGCAGGAACTAAAGGACATTTTGTTAAGACAAGTCTCAAAATTCAAAATATTTCTTTCCATTTTTAAATTAAAATGCTTTGACATTTTGCATTTTACTTTATATTCTTTCAATTCTAATTGTCACATAAAAATCATACAAATTTACCAGTAGCACGCTATACACCTATTCACGTACACATCGTGTAATGGTCAAATCACGGTAATTAATGGGTGTATTTCCTCAAATGCTTCCTGTTTCTTTACAGTTAAGTGCAAATCAATTCCTGAATTAAAATTATCAAAACGCTATATAAATCCCTAATTATTGTTGCTCATATGGAAAAAATAAATTTCTCAGACTTGTTATAACATGATTAAGGAAAAAAGGTCCCTTCAGAAAGGAAATGCAGTGTTCGCTCTAAAATGTCCCAAGGTGAAACCCTCCTGGCAAGTTTTTATTGCTGTACCACTTCCCTCCGTGAGAAGTGGAGTTTATAATGCAAATGCCAAAGCACCACCTTAATTATCAGATTGCCACCGGGCACCGGCATAATGAAGGAATTTTCTGATTTTTGCACAGCGAATACCAGTTGATGCTGGAGAAGGGAGACCGGGTGGCTTCCCTGCAGTAAAATGGTGCCATCTAAAGGAGAGGCGAGCAAGCCACACTGTGGCACTTGGAGAGGGTTCAAGTCAGCCTATTCCAGCCCAAAGAAAGCAACTTTTGCTCCCAAGACAGCTTGGTCTGGCCCCGGGACAGATCTTTTATTCCTAGGGCCGCAAACGCAAACTTCCAGCACTTGGCTATTTGGACCCCCAAACCTGAAATGGAATTCTATTGCATTGCTAACACGACTGCTCGTCAGATACAGTTGGTGAGGGGCTCTGAACCCTAGTTTCCTACAGTGGACACTTGGAAGCAGAAACTCCAGAGCCATGGTGGGAGCTGTTGGTTGGGTGTGTCAGAGAAGATGGAGAAGGAGAGAAAAAAAGGAAAAAGGGCGATTCCTTAGAGGTTGAGCCGCAAAAATCATGGAACAAAAGTACAAGCAAGTGTGTGGAGTCGGAAGGTACGGGCATACATTAGGCTGTGCAATGAAAAATTCAGTCTTCAGTCTCCACAAGTTGTCACATTTGTGCACATAAAGTTTTCAAGCAACTGGAATATTCATACATGCATACACACACACACACACACACACACACACACACACACACACACACACACACACACACACACATTCTGCTTCTAGGATCGTGGTGTTTCTCCAAGCATGGGGTCACCAAAGGGTATATGTCTCCAGACACATACGCTCTTCGGGCATGTGTGAAGGCTTTGTACCCGAGTTCAGATGCCACTGAAAGATATCACCAGACCTTCCCATTAGGCACCGCGGAGCAGCACCCATAAGCTATCTCATTCTCACAGCTCTGCCAGCTTCACTTGCCTCTCCTTCCCTAGCCATATTATTCCTAGAGCATCAGAAATTCATGTGAATATAACAGGAGCGAAAAAAATTGAAAACACTGGGATTTTAACCTTATCATAGACAAACTTCAAGGATCGTGAGGTACTCCTCATAAACCTGGGAAGGTTGTCTGTCTCCCTTAGAGGCAGTAACAGAGAAACAAATGCTTCCTGATGGCCATGGGCTGTTAATAGACTGGTAACTATTCAGTGAACTGTCACATAGCTCTGGAGAACTGGTTAGTAACACAGACTGGATATCAGGCTACTGCTAAATATGGCCTTTCTTAAGTGGCTCAGAATTCCTATTGTGGTGAGCCACAGAACATTCTCTGAAGGCAAGCCATGTGGACAGTACACACACACACAGGGTCATGGAATATTCTAAGTCATTTTAATAACCCAGTGGAAGTAGCTCAATCACTCGAGTGGAGGAGAGTGATTTTGTTAACAATATCTGATATGATGCTGCATTGCCCCCCCCCCCCCCCCCAGCAGCCTCTGCTACATTACCTCGACAGGGCAGCTTGCACAGGCTTTTTGTCACCAACAGTTAAAATAATGGCACCAGGTGTTAATCACTGGTGCAGGACTTCCTGCCCTCAAGTCAGGTCAACCTCTAGGAACAGGTGGGTCCAAGTGTGAAGTCCTCTACCTGTTTAACAAAAGGAAGGAGACAGAATTCCAACTTCTTGCATACCTTTAAGATGGAAGCCATTTAAGCCAGAAGCAGACTGTTCTGAAAATGCAAGTTAGCTTGTTAAACACTTCGGATGCAGTGTGGACTTTGCCTCAAGGGAAAAACCAGCTTGGAACCTTTCCCCTTAAGTGGCTAGAGTCACTGCAGGTACCAGGCAGCCTGGCACACACACACACACACACACACACACACACACACACACACACACACACACACATACATACACACACACCCATATACACACACACTCACACCCACATACACACACATACACATATACACAATACACTCATACACATACACATACACTCAAACACACACCCACATACACACACATACACACACACTCACACACACATATACATACAAACACATACACACTCACACATACCCATATACACACACACTCACACACATACACACACACTCATATACACATACACACTCACACACACATACACTCACACACCCACATACACACATACACACTTGCTCACACACACTCACACACACACCCACATGCACACACATACACACATACACACACATGCACACTCACACATATACACTCATACACAACACCCACATACACACACATGCACACACACTCATACACACACATATACACACATGCACACACTCACACACACAGACACATACACACACACACATGCACACTCACACACATGCACACACACTCACACACACATTCACACACACACATACACACATACTTCTATGACTGAACATATAAAGATATCATTGTAAACTGTCTGATTTTAAAGTGCTCAAGTACTTGATCCAGAGACAGATTTGTGTTAGTATTATATGTTGGTCCCCAAAGTTTTAAAAATCTAAGAGTACATAATACATGATTCAAAACCCAGAAAAGGCCATAAGAAATGGATAAAATACTGTCGGCAGCCATGTCTGTCTATCCTCCTGCCAAGACCCCACAGCTCTGACTTGATGATTCTGGTTAATGCCTTGAGTGATGCTTAAGAGTTTATTCAGCACACTCAAGCACATTCAAGTCTTTTTTTTTTTTTTTTGTCTTGTGAAACAAACAGCTCACTTCACCTGGCAGCTTTTCTGTTTTCCGCATGCTGGGAACCTCTACCTGCAACATATTTCACCTACTTTTATTTTGTCCTCGTTGGCCACTGAAGCTGCAGGGATTCGGAGTACTCAGAAAACTTACATCCTCCCATGTCCTAGCTGCATTTGATGACACAGGATGCTGGAGTTCCAACATCCCTTGCTAACTGTCACACTCTTGGCTCCCAAAACAGGCTACCTCCTCCTATATCATCTCAGAACCTACGGAAGTGTTCACCTCTGACTTCCCAGAGGGGCAGCAAGAGCTTCAGAACTCATCTTCTGTGTTGGGCCAGGTGCGTTAGAGGAGGATTGGCCTGATAGTCCTCACAATTCCAGGTGCTGATCTGGACTCCAGGTTGTAGAATCTTTGGGCTTTTTGGTTTGTTTGTTTTGCTTTTTTGTTTGTTCTTGTTTTTTGTCTGATGCTCTGGGCCTGTCACAGCCAACCTGGAACCATAGCCAACCACAAGAACAGTGAGTGCTGTGCCTTCCCAGTCCTCAATGTTCCTCTGCTGGATGGAGAAATCAAGCAGAAACAACTGGCTCTGTTATTCTTCAGAGTCTCAGGACATGACAAGGAGCTGTAAAGCTTGAAAGAAATGCAGATTTCTAGGCTGCACCTGCAGCCACCAGTCTGTTCCCCAGAAACATATAGCTGGGCATATAGCTTTCCATTTTATCCAGGTATTCCTAATGGCTCCTAAGAGGGAAGACACATTGTTGTATCTCACAGCCTTCTACCCTCCCATGACTGACAGGATGAGCAGCCTTTAGGGAAATGTGTATATCCTGGTAGTGTCACACTTTAGAATAATTGTGAAGGGAATAATTTTCATTTCTCATGCTTGCTGGTCTACAATAAGGATCTGTCCTAAGCATCATAGCACTTAGAATCAAAAAGGAAAATGACCAGAGGACTGAATTACCACAGGTAAAGCACCCTAATTCTCTTCTGAGAACCAAGGAATGTGACAGAGTTAGATTTCTTGAGTTGGGTGATGTTAAGTTCAAGTGCAGCTCTGATTACATTGCTCTGCTGGGTCCGCAAAGTGCCTCTCCATCTCCAGCAGTTCCTCACTGCATTGGATGATGTTAGGACCTGTTGTGATTGGTACAGGACTGCTAACACCAGGGTCACATGGCTATGCAGGGTTGCCAGAGAACCAGCTGTTTTTGTTGAAGGCCATGGAGAAGGCCAAGCATTTGATAAAAGCTGCAGGGACCATATCTGCCTAACCAGAGGTATAAAAACAGAGGAGATGGTAGGCAGCTGATGTATCTCTAGTATGAGGCAATTTTTGGTGAATTATGAGATTTCAGTTTGTGGGGAGGGAGAGATGGCTCAATGGCTAAAGGTGCACATGGCTCTTGCAGAGGACCTCAGTGTGACTTCCTTCACATACATGAAGCAGCTCACAACTGTAAGCAACTGTAGCTTCTGGGAGATCTGATATTTTCTTCTGGCCTGTGAGAGCACATGCATATACTCACATACACATTATCACCTCCCCCCAACCCCCCGACAAGTACACATAATTTAAAGAAAAGATTATACAGATTAATTGAAAAATGGTCATAATTAGAAGTCCTTTTATTTAGATCTCACGCAATTTGACTTTGTAGCTCACTCTACGAAAAGGTAGAATCTACGTCCTTTCTTCCTGAGTTAGTGCTGATCCTGTGCTCTTTTTGGCCGACAGAATGTGGCTGAGATGCTGAGGTGTCAGAGCAAGCCTAGGCCTCCAAAGTCATCACATGTCATTCACCCTCCTAGAACCCAGTTTTCGACAGTGACAGATGCCTGAGACAGCTTGAAGATTAGAGATCCTGGCTGGTAGAGCCACATCAGATGACTCTCTTTGACGGGCACTACTGCCTGACAACAGCAGTCACTGGTAAGAAGAAACCCACAGGAAAAGCAAAAGCTTCTTTCCCATGGTATGTTTCTCCTATACCTGTGAACGTTATCACATGCCATAGTCTTAACCTTTGTGGTTCAAGATGTGATGGCAATGTTGCTTTCTCCTCTTCCTACTTTCACAGGCAGCAGATTGGTCTTATCACATGTCCCAGCTGTGGTGACTATTGCTATAATGAAGCATCATGAACCAAAGCACCTTGGGAGGCAAGATTTCATCATCAAAAGCAGCGAGGGCAAGAAGAACTCAAGTAGGTCAGGAACCTGGAGGCAGGAGCTGAAGCAGAGGCCATGGAGGGGTGCTACTGACTGGCTTGCTCATCACGACTTTCTCAGTCACTTTCTTATAGAACCCAAGAACACCAGACCTTGAATGGGGCCACCCACAACGGCATGGGCCCTTCCCCAATCAAAAACTAATTATGGAAATGTCCTGCAGGCTTGCCTATAGCTTAGATCTTCTAGAGGCGTTTTCTTCTATTGAGGTTCCATTCTCTCAAGTGACTTCAGTTTGTGTTATGATGACCACAGATCATAGTAGCTGAAACATGGGTCTTCCATTTTCCTTTTAAGTAGAAAACACTGAACTCTCTCACAGGACATCCCCCCCCCCCCCGGCTTCTCCTTGGACCATCTGAACTAGAGGTACTCCTCACTAGAGCTATGGGGCTATTGGTAATGAATATGAAGTTTACGGTGATTTCCTAATAATCCGTCAGATAACTGGGATGTGTCAAAGGATGAAAGCATCTACATCCATAGTGTAGATACTCTGTTCAAAGGTGAGGGCTGTGCCCTAGAGGGGATAGAATGGGAAGGCCATGCTGAGAATTTTACATGCTTTATAGAAAGGTGTTCAGTTGAAAAGGTGTGGACTACTTCTGGGACTTTCATCTAATTGTGTTGGTTTACTGTTGACTATGGGTACCTGGAACTGCAGAGAACCCAACTGTATCAGGTACAATAGGAAGATGTTTCCTGCTGGAATAAAAACTGACACGTGGTAGGAAGGCCACGTATTAGGAAATGACATCTGGATTCTAGGTGTCCAGTGTGATTCTGACTGATGTCGAACAACAATAACAAAATTGATCACCTCAGACCTGCAACCACCAGGAGCCAAGCTCCACCCAAAGTCAGAGATAGGAGCTTAGCAGAGGAGCCTGAGCCTCTGTGTAGATAATTATCGCAACTAACCCATTGGCTGCCTGCCGACATCTTGAGAGGAGTCTGACAGGTGGTACCTGAGCTCTTGGCACATGGAAACTGAGACAGTAATTGTGTAACCCTTAGCGTCTTTTTCCTCACAGTTTTAATAACAGACTTCCAATCTTCTAAAATAGCCCTCCATAGAAAATAGTACGCTGTTAAAAGCTACTAAATGAAGACAAGAGCCAAATCCATGTCATTATCATGCACAGTGGTATAAAATTCATGTAACAAAGAATATATAAAATATAGATTTTTTCTGACTTCAAAAATTAATTTCTACATGCTTATAAAATGTTCTTTAAATTAAAAGAAATTAAGATTTTTTTATTTTACATACCGACCACAGTTGCCCCCTGCTATTCATGCCTCAGATTCCCCCGCCCCACTCCCATCCACTCCTCAGAGAGAGTAATGCCTCCCATGTGGAGTCAACAAAGTCTGGCACATCAAGTTGAGACAGGACCAAACCCCTCCCCTGAATCAATGCTAATCAAGGTATTCCTCTACTATAGGATGACACAACTCTCATCCACTTTTAGGAGGCATATCTCAGTCCCAGTGGTCAGATAAGAGTCAGTGAGCTCCCTGTAGCTCCCATAAGCTGTCTCTGAGGGTTTCCTCATCATGATCTTGACCCCTTTGCTCATGTAATCCCTTCTCTCTCTCTCTGACTGGATTGAGAGTTCTGCCCAGTGCTTAACTGTGGATCTCTGCATCTGTTTCCATCACTTGTTGGATGAAGGCTCTATGACAACAATTGGGGTGGTCATCAAGTTGATTACAGAGGAAGGCCAGTTGAGGAACCTTCTTTACTATTGCTTGGAGTCTTAGCTGAGATCATCCTGTGGATTCCTAGGGATTTCCTTAGCACTAGGTCTCTCCCTAATCACAAATAGCTTCCTCTATGAAGATATCTGTTTCTTTGCTCTCCTTCTCTGTCCATCCCCCAGCTCAACCATCCCATTTTCTTATGTTTCCTTCTGTTCTCTTCACACTTCACCATACCACCCCCCACCCCCTCCCAATTTACTCAGAAGATCTCTTCTATTTCCCCTTCTCAGCAGGATCTATAGATAGCTCTTTTAGGGTCCTCCTTGTTACCTAGCTTCTCTGGGATTATGATTGTACCCTAGTTATCTTTTGCTTTATGTATAATATCCACTTATGAGAGAGTACATACAGAGTTTGTCTTTCTAGGTCTGGGTTACCTCACTCAGAGTGGTTTTTATCCCTAATCCCACCAATTGGCCTACAAATTTTAATATATCATTTTTTTACTGGTAAATAATGCTCTATTGTACAAATGTACCAAAATTTTTATCCATTCTTCAATTGAGGGACATCTAGGTTGTTTACAGGTTCTGTCTATTATAAATAATGCTTCTATGAACATAGTTGAGCAAATGCCCTTGTGGTATGAATATGGATCTTCTGGGTATATGCCCAAGAGTGATATTGCTGGCTCATGAGGTAGACTGATTCCCAATTTTCTGAGAAACCACCATGATGATTTTCAAAGTGGCTATAGAAGTTTACACTTCCACCAGCAATAGAGGAGTTTTTTTTTTCTCCACATCCTCTACAGCATAAGCTGTCTTCAATGTTTTTGATTTTAGTCATTCTGACAGGGATAAGATGGTATCTTAGAGTCATTTTGGTTTGAATTTTCCTAATAGCTATGGACGTTGAGCAATTCTTTAAGTGCTTTTTCACCATTTGAGATTTTTCTGTTGAGAATTATATTTAGATCTGTACTCCACTTTTAAATGGGTGATAGGTTTTTAAGTTGTTCTACTTTAGAGATCAGCCCTCTGCCAGATGTAGGGTTGGGGAAGATATTTTCCCATTCTGTAGACTGTAGTTTTGTCTTATTGACCATGTCCTTTGCCTTACAGAAGCTTCTCAGTTTCAGGAGGTCCCATTTATTAATTGTTGCTCTCAGTGTCTGTGCTACTAGTGTTATATCTAGGAAGCAGTCTCCTGTGCCAGTGTGTTCAAGGTTATGTCCCACATTCTCTTCTATTAAGTGTAACAGGATTGATGTTGAGGTTTTTTGAGATTTGTGCAGGCAGGAGTCTTTCTTGCTGGCCTGAAACTGGAGCAGCAATGGGTAGTGGTGGGGGTATAGGAGGGGGTGGGGAAGCACATGTTGTGCCCCTGTGCCTAGGTTCTAGAAAATGGCCCCTTAGCTGTCTTAATTTGTGACTGTTTCTTACACAGCACAAGAAAATAAATGTATTATCTAAAGCAAATTGTCAAAATCTGAACAAGAGAGAACCTTGGAGAATCTGAATATTCTGAAACTTTTCAGTAAATCTGAAATTCACTTAAAGTGAGATAGTACAAAAACAAAGCATACATAGGACTCACAATGTGCCATATATTATTAATAGTATTTTTTAAAGGATTTATTCTTGTTACTTTTAATTATGTGTATACAAGTAGGTATGTGTGCGGGGTGGTGTTGGTGGTGGTATGTAAACATGAATGCAGATGCCTTTGGAGTTCAGAAGAAGATATCAGGTACCTGGAGCTTTAGTTACTGGTGGTTGTGAACTGGTCAGCAGGGGTGCTGGGAACTGAACCTTGATTCTCTGCAAAAACAGTATACACTTTTAACTTCTTTCCCATCTCACTAGACACAATAGTATTTAAAACACGTTAATGCGTTCAAGTCCTTAAAACATAAGCAGCTCCTCTCCATGACTTACTTTGTATATAAGGAAACTGAGGCACAACATTTCACTGAGGATGCCTTAGATTACTTATCTGGCCAACCATAGATCTGAGATTGGGTCCAGACTTGATTCTACTTGACACTGGACTAAGCTGACTCAGTGATACTAAAGACACGCAGTCCCAGTCAGAAGACAAAGTCAGTATGATTGAACATGATTCCTCAGATCCTGGAACCCAGGGGAAGCAGGTTTGCTTTATTCTACTATTATTTGTCAAATGTCTGTTGTCACATTGTGACTATCACCAGACTCCAAAACAGTAGTTTAATTGGCATCGATTGGGGATTTTGTATATTAACACATGAGCTCATATTATGGAATTTATTTTAGCTATTTCAAATTCTTATGTCTCCATGCTCTAACAAGATACTAAATTTCAAATTTTCCAAAAATGTTCTCATAAGGCATAAAAAATTGGGTACCTGATAAGAAACATAGATGAAGAACATAAGATAAACAAAAATCAGTCAAAAATATAATTCCTACTTTTTATTATACTGATTCTGTACGTTTGTCATACCTTGGGATCTGGAAGAAGATGTCAACTGAATTGTGTTTTCAAGCCTTGTCTCCTCAAGATCTGTCTGACCTCAGCGAAGCAAATGGTGAGTAATTCAAAGTATTTTTGAATGAAAGTGTCAATTTAAGATCCTCGGTGTAAAACATACCTACAAAGCCTATTTGCAAAGTAAATTTACTCTGGATTCTTGATACCTATGAAAGTTTTTTCTATGATATTTATTTAAAATTACAACAGTTTACATTAGAAACAAGCTCAAACAATTAAGGTAAAAGATAAATAACTGCATACAGTTTAATTTTATAAAATGCAAACATACATCTTTCATTGTTCCATTATCTGAGTATTAAGCGCCACATAATTGCACAAGGCATTTTCAAATGTCTTAAAGGCTCTAAAATTACAGAGTTGACTTTTGTGAAATAGTCTTTATTTTCCTCCATTCTTATACAAATAATTGACCACACCGATTAAATTTAAATCAGAACTGGGTACATCCCCTGTAGAGCTCCTTGTGTCTTATACCTGGAAGTTGGCAGGGAGAAACAGCTGGTAGAGCTTTCTTGGTTCCTCAGGGGACACAAGATGGGGGGGGGTGTTAGCATCAAGAATTTCAGGTGTTTCGGTTAAAAAGGTCCTTCAAGTCCTCTGGGACTGAGGTAATATCTCTTCCAGATTTGTGTGTGAAAATCCCCGTTCTAACTCCACCAGGTTTATTATAACAATATTTCCTTGTCATCCTCAGGAATGTTCTGTGCGAGAGATGGCGGGATGACAGTGAAGTTTTTAGTGCTGTATCACTCCTGTCTGTGGTCACTCTGGGGGAAGGCGGGACCCCACTTCCTTCATCAGTGCTTGCTATGCACCATGGGAGTGAAGCTAGAGAAGCAGAACAAGTCTTTCCCTTACTCATTTTAGAGAAATAACTTACTAACTTGCCTAGAGACCAGCTTGGATTCTTTCTTTCATGAAAAAAGCCACTCATTTTTGCTAATAAATCACATGGAATGGATATAAGAAAAGAAGCTAGCTCAGGTAAAATGCTCTCCACAGAATAGTTAATAGTCATTATCAAGACACACGGGAGCAGCCAGAAGGTGACTGTAATGGCTAGTGGCCAGAGAGTGTGCTCAATTTTGGGAAAGCCTATCTGGGTTTTCAGAATGCCTTCTGAAACATTATTCCTCTTGCCCTGTCCCCAGTTTCAGGTTTTCTGATTATGATGCTGTGTAATTTCAGGGCAGGGAGGGGGCACAGATGACAGGGAGAATGATGTTGATTATCAAGACCCTGACAAGACCGGAGGAGAGAGTTCCTCTATCACAGCACCAAGACCTCTTGAAATACCAAGGTGAGGTCATTTGGGCCCTGCTATCTGATACCTTAGAGGTGGGAATAGCAGCTACCTCCTGAGGAGACAGCCCTGCTGGGATAACCCGGAAATCTATCATGCCTCACCATTGTTCCTCTTGGGCCAGACATGAAGCCAAGCATTGTCAAAGTTTCTATTGAATGAGTTAATAAAACCGGTTTAAACAGTTTTGTTTTTGTTGGAATCATTCTAGGCTAGTTAAACTATGGAGCGAAGCATTTCCAGGTGGCTTCAAATGATAATTTTAATCCAAATGTGTCACAAATATCTCATTTCTCTGCCTAACAGTAAACATGTAGGTACAAACAAAAAGGGGCTCCTTCTTTTGAGGATTGTAGAGGGACATAAAGAATGAAATACTGTGGCTGAGGGAATAGGCTTACTCAGTGAAGTGCTTGCCCTGAAACATGAGGTCATGAGCACAATGCTCAGAACTCACACAGAGAGAAAGACACAGTGGCAATTACTTGTGGTAATTCCATCTCTGGAGAGGCAGAGAAAGGCAGCTCACCTGGCAAGCTCCAAGTCAGCAAAAGACACTGTTTTTTTTAAAAGCGATAGCTCCTGAAGGTTGTCTTCTGTCCTCCATCCATGTGTCCAAATGTACTTGCACATGTTTGCAAATGTACACACACACAAGCACACACACACATATGTTTACTCAAACAACACAGACACTAGTATTTCAGGCAGTGTGGTGTAGTTACCAATTAGTGTGACAGACTCAAGTCCACGCACAGGCTTTGTGGCTTTAGGAAAATTATTAATAATGTCTCATGCCCAGGGTTAAGGATAATTTGAACTTACAGGTTGTTTGAGGATTAAATATGTTAAGTGTTAAAAAGTACTTGGAAGGCTGCCCAGTACACGATACCCCTTCAGTGAATGATGGCTGTCACTGTAATTTAACAGCTGTGCAACCTTGAGCAGGTGATACCCGCCAGTCTGTTGACATAGGTGAGGGATGAGTATGGTCACAGAATGACTCAGGGACTGCTGTGGTGCCAACTCCTGTTTTATTGTTTTCCTGCACAACAAGGGCCGGTCCCCATCACAGTTCCCTTTTCAATTATGGGGACATTAAAATATAAAGGACTTAGGCTAGGCTATCACTCAGATGCTCAGAGCCCAAGCCTTGTGTTGGGCCGGAAGCCCAGGACAGAACACCTGGACCAACATCTGCCATGAGTGGTGCTCAGCAGGTGTATCCTGAGTCCTTTGGAGTGATTCTGTGCTTCTGTTCCCTCACTACTTTATGTTTAGCTGATTAAAGTTCCATGTCGTCTTTACTGGGATATCCTTGAAAATATGAAGAGTGACATCACTCTGCCCTCATGGCTAAAAGCGCTCAGGTACAATTTATAGCCCCAAGCTTTTCACGAAATCATCTAGGCAAGAGTTTCTCATGAACTCACCCTCTAGTCTTACTCCACTTCTCCTCATGCTCCCTACCCCATAGCCCAGGCCTCTCCTATCTGTTACCACTCTCCTTAGGAACAAGTCTTTGAAACGCTATTATACCTGAGCTCTAACTGTAGGAGATGATCCTCAGAAGCCTGAAGTAAAACTGCTTGGGGATACCTCCATCAAAGTTCTCAGACAAGTATATGGTACTTGGCTTTGTTGTTCGTCAAAATTAATTATCCCCGTGAAATAGGGCTGTGATGTGGGAATGCCTTTCTGTATGCTGTGAATATCAATCTTTAAATAAAGGAGCTGTTTTGGCCCATGACAGGCACCATAGAAGAAGTAGGAGGAGAAATCAGAGCATAGGTAGGAGAAGTAGGGCGGAGTCAGACAGACTGAGCTGAAGCCCAAAGGAACAACATGTGAACCACAGACCACATGGCAGATAGATTAATAGAAATGTGTTGAGTTAAGATGTAAGAGCTAGCTAGCAATGTGCCTGAGCCATAGGCCAAACAGCATGGTTAATATAAGTGTCTGAGTCATTTCTAGGGGCCTGAGCGGCGGGCGGATGGGCAGCTGAGGGGTCTCTAGCAGCAGGTCTGTGGGTCTCGGACCTCTGGCCGCCTGGGACCAAGAAACCCCTTTGCTACAGGGCTGACCTAAGAGGATGGTGATCTTCAAGGCCAGCTAGGTTTTAGTTCTCGTCCCAAAGTCATAAGTATTTGTCACATGCTTTATAAGGTTTGCACAACTTAGTCTGTTGAGTTTCCTGGAGGATCACTATGTACAGAACGCCAACTCTTACACTGACTACCATGACTCTAACAACTACCACCACTACTTAAGGTGTCCTCAGAATAAGCCTGATAAGTGGTCATTGATGGGCTGAGAGGCAGATCCAAGCAATAGTTCTTCATTTTCATCTCAACTATGTGCCTATGTGCTACCTGGTCTATAGACTGCTGAATACACAGTCCTGGATCCCATCCCAGATGTAACAATCAGATTCCAAACAACAGAGTTTAAGAAACCATGCAGGTTTTCTACCCATCAACATTTGAGAATTAGGGGAAGAAATTATGGACTCTCAAGTGATGTTCTGCTGTTTTGATGAGCATGAAATCATGTGAAGTATAAATCTGTGTGTTGAGCATGGTTGTGGCTCATGCTTAGTGTCATTGTTACTTACCCAAAGTATCTCATAGAATGTGTGCACAGAAGTAGAATTTGGGATAAAATTTACTTCCAAGGCAAGCACTGGGTAGCTTTTGCAAAGCACCTGTACCAAGTGCCAAATCGACTTTTGTCCAAATAGCATTCAGACCACAGAACCTTGCTGACCACAGAGCAACTGCATTTTGATAAACACACTGAAGTCCCAGGGACAGATAACGTGTCATCTCCTACTACCCTCCTAGAGTGTGTCACTGTGGAGAAACAGGAGCAACAGGCTCAGGGAATCCAAACTCAGGTTGCTTTCAGTACTCTTGAAAATGGGTTGTTTTCACTGTCCTCTAGGAATCTGGTGAGTCTATGACTGTTCCTTTCTCAGCCCTCTCTCCTGCTCTTGTCCTGTCTTCTGCAACAGGATGGATGCTCAAAATGGCCAGGGCTACTTATTGCCTACCACTAGGTTGGAAAGAGTAGACTGTTCTCAGATCCCCAAAAGGCCTTGAGGGAAACCTGCAGGTCTAATAAAGTCAAGTATCTTAGGTTTGCTAAAGTCAGGAAGAACTTGGCCTTGGGAGAGTTTGTAATGTCTCAGAAGGAAGTTTATACCCTAAGGGATTTGTGTTAGTGGGCACAGCAAGGAATTTGAAATGGGTTTGAGGAAGAAGTACCAGTCTTGCCTGATTAACTCTTACCTGGTTCAGAGTCTTATCTTATAGGATCAGAGGCTTACTTACCTATTTGCTTACTACTTATTCTGAGCAAGTAGCCACGTTTGTGTGTGTTCTGGATTGCACAGCACTATAGAATGTGCTCTCTGCCACCAAACTCCTGGTATATGCTTAGCAACTTTAAGCTTAAACATTCTTACCTTGACAGAACCTAGAAGGCATTATTTCTGTGAATTTCCCCTATTACGGTGTGAGGATAGAACAATGACAGGCATGTGTTGAGTTATGGAGATCCAGAGGAAGAAGCTTGCCTCCACAGTGTGTACAAATGATGGTACTGTTCCATGTCCTTACCCAGTCCTAATGACACAGATTCCTTGTTTCTTGAAGCATATGTAGCCCTGGAGGTAAGAGGTAGGTGCTTCATTAACTTTTGTTCTTTCTATATACCACATAGGGAATATGGGCATATGGTCTAAAAAAATAACCAAAAGTAACCAGTATTTACCTGTCTGTCTGTGTGTGTGTATGTATGTGTGTGTGTGTGTGTGTGTGTGTGTGTGTGAGAGAGAGAGAGAGAGAGAGAGAGAGAGAGAGAGAGAGAGAGACAGAGAGAGACAGAGAGAGACAGAGAGAGATGTGTGAGACACACACACACACACACACACACACACACACACACACACACACGGGGGGGGGGTTTCTAGGAGCAGATCTGCATCTGGGAGCTGAGTGCAGGTGATTGATAGAGGAGAGGTTGTCCCAAGATGCAGGAGTTGGAGGAGAGGAGGCAGGAAGCCATGCAGTATAGGCTACAGCGGCCTGCATGAGGAGAGGACGCCAGCAGAGGTCTATTATCAGGACTTACAAGCAAATGAAAGCAACAGGAAGTGTGCCCTTCAAATAGAGTAACTTGAAGCAGAATCTTTTTGGCAAATAGTCAGATACCATGCCCTCCTCTCTTCTCAGCTAGACTTTGGAAATGGTTCTGGAAGGCTGAGCCCTAGATGCCATTACTGACCTCTACACTCTTGATTCCGATGTCAGGCTTCTAAGCTTCTTATATGTGGAGTCAAAAGTGATAGAAGGGGAACCACAGTAGCCTGTCCTCTGCTCTTCACCAACAGGATGGGTGGGCACCAACAGGATGGGGTGGGCAATGGGCATCACTAACTTCTCTAAGGGTCCTTGGAGGTAAAACTGGTACAAGCCCCTGGCTGTATGGACTCACCACAGTGGGGGAGAGGCACACCACACCCACTCTGAGATGTGTGATAGTCTGTGATTTATTTTCCTTTTCGTTCTCTCTCAATTGGGCTTTTCAAAAGGATTGGTAATTCTTTGCTGTCCAAAAAGCAGGGTCTATACATACGACAAGCCATGAGAACAGTTACCCCGTTACTAAAAAGCTGCTAGCAACAAAGGAAGGCTTTCACATTTGGAAAATGAGCAAGTTATCTGTCTTTTTTTTGTGAAGAGTGGATCAGCCTGACTTCACCTGGGCTCTGAAGACTAAGCCCTATTCTTTTTTTTAGGAAAACAAAAGAGTGTTAGCCAAATCCTTTTGGGAAGAAATGCAGATTTGTTTAAAAATAGTCCCTTTTTAAATGAACAAAATTCAGCTTGACCATCATCTTTTATTATTAGAATAAGAAGTAAGAGACAGGCATTCACAGATACTGAAGGAAATTACTGTGAATGTCAGTAAACAAAATTACCAAGACAGGAGTGAAGCCATTGGTTTATAACATAGCATACGGCAAAGATCTGAGTTAAAGAGTGACTTCTGATTACACTCCAACTATCTGTAATCTATCTATCTGTCTGTCTGTCTACTTGCCTACCTATGTACCTACTCTTTATCTTAAAAACTAGCTATCATCTATATTTTTGTAGCGCTAGAGACCAAACCAAGGAGCTCATGGATACTAGCCAAGTACTCTACCAATGAGCCGTATTTCTAGCTTTTAGTTAAATCTCATTAAAAAAGAAAAATAAATCAATGAGAAAATCTCATACAAAGCAAAAAAAATCTCAGTACTATGGTGTCCAACCTCATTGGTTATAATGGCTGCACCTTCTGCAAATGTTCTGGACCATACACAGGACAGGAGGGCAGGGATGGAGCCATCACTCTCTTCTTGCCATGACTTATTGCTTGCTTATGCTCATTTCTATTAAGTTTCTCAAAGAAACAGTCTCTGTTTTCAGTAGAGGGATGTAGAGAGTGATGGTGCAGAATATAGAGTCCTATTGAAAAGACACGAAAATGGTCCTCCCTCTGGTGTCACTCATCTGAAGAAGCTTCGGGCACATTACTGTGTCAGGGAGACCATCCATCTATGGCCGCTATAAGGTAAGAGGCAAATCTCCACCCTTGAGGCCTGGCTTCTACCCTGAGGCCCCAGTGAGGGATACTGTTCTCTCAAACTGTCTGTCTTTTCTCCTGTATCCTTCAGGGGACAACTCACTCCTTCTTGTAAGAGAGGTGTTAGTAATTTTTGAGGGTGGTTGTTGAGTTTGTTCCCTGAACCAGACAAAGAACAGAAGACCAAATCATGGAGAGAGGGGAAGTAATAGCTTCATCCCTTCAGGATAACAGCAGAGTAAATCTGAGACTACCATAGAGACGCTGACTTGGGTTTTTAAGAGGAACCTTAAACTTTCTCATATTGGTACCCTTAGAAACCCATTCCTGTGCCTTTAGCCATTTATTCTTGACATGTCTCCTGGGAGCAAGACACTATCTCAGGAAGCCCACTTGAACATCCCTTGTCTACCTATATCCCTTTAACTCTCTTGTGCTTTCTGGTCACAACCTAGGAGAGAGAGTGTAGTCACATGGCCATGAGAATCTGGTGCTCACATATGCTGACAAATAACATCATCTTTATGCACAATCTCCGACCTGGCTGACAGTGAACTCTAGGTGGGAGGACATATTGAAGGGGTTCTATTAGCCTCTAAAGGTAACTAATTCTCAGCACCTGGGCTCATTTCAATATGAATCCATATCTGTCTTTGTGATAAGGAGAGTTGTCATGGGTAACAGTGTCCACTATGAGTGTGGGACTGGAATGAAGTACCACTCAGTAGATACTGTATAGCCGGAAGCTGCCGCATCCCAGCATCTTGCTTTCATGGTGTGTATGATCTCTGCAGTCAGTCTGTATGCTGATGCTGTTTTGTGTCTCTATTTCATTCTTTCACATACCCCACCAGCTTCCAAAGAAGACAAACTGCCTTGAAGCATTAGACCCGGAGCACCCAGAACACAGTGTTTTTTTTTTCTAAAAAGACAGTCTCTTGTCAGTCAGTGAACATCCAAAGCACACTCTGAAAGACTAATTGGTTGGTTACATTAATATTAAAACCTTTACAAATAGCTACATAATATGGGAAATCCACAGATCTGCAGGTGTCTGGCTAAGGCTCTAAATGTCCTTTTCTATAATGATTCTTGAGGATCTTCCTGGAAGTGACAAGAGGTAGGCAAGGCCAAGCAGCCCAGCCTCCGAGTAACTGCTGAATAGTTCCTGTCTCTGCTAGCATACACATTGTTTCAGGGTTTCTTTCTAATCAAAAGCCTTTGTGTTTTTCTGTTCTCAAATTTATAAAGCACTGGATCCCTGGCTGGCTATTATAAAGACATTGTGAGCTAATGCTGAGGTCAAACAGGAACAGCAAAGGAAGGGAGAGAGAAGCATTGTATAGAAAAATCTGAAGACATCCAGGTGGCATATGTTCATCCGGGTGAATTTCTTAACTCATTCCAACTCAGTGCAGATTAGCAGAGGCTCTGATCAAATGAGGGGGTAACAGGCAACATGATCCAGAGGAAGGGACAGAAAGATGGAGAAAGAGAGAGGGAGAGAGGGAAGGAGGGAGGGAGGGAAGGAGGGAGGGAGGAGAGAACAGAGAATGGGAAGGAAGAAGGAAGGGAAGGAGGGAGGGGGAGAGAGAGAGAGGGAGAAGGATCTGCAGTTACCTGAAGGTTGACTAAGTCAAGTGTTTTGTTTATGCAATCATCCTTGCCTGGCTTTTCTATTGTTTAATTGCAGATGACGTTAATTTTCAAAGATGTTATCCTTCTTTGTAAGGGTGATTCATGCCCTTTGTGTGAGAATGGGATGGCACAAGAAACAAAGAACAACATCGGAACTCATGTTTTATCTGAAGCCATTCCAGAGTCCTGTGTACACAATGCTTTCATTCGGACTGGAACAAAATGTGTCCTGCAAATGCCTTTGTTTCTTTTCACTTAATAGTTTAATGTAATCATCGCACTGTTACCAATCTTTTGTAAGCATCCCTTACAATTTTACCCTTTTTTTGGACTGATGTTAATTTCCCCCATTCTTCTCCACAGAAACATTTGCAGTATGTTAGGAGGCTGTTACCCTCCACACTGCTCTTCTGCTCTTGACCACCCTCATGTCGCTATATACCCTACAGACACCCACATTCCAGGCTTCTGTGGCCATCAATGTATATAAAAGCCAGCCAAACTTTTTACTTCTTTTAAAAAAAAAATTGGCTAAAACAACACATATTTCTAATTCTCAGTGTCAAGTGTGGCTTCCATAAAAATAGATACCAGATGATTAAAATTTGTGTTTCTGGTGCTCGATCAGATCATGTCCTTTGGCCACAGGTTGGGGAGTTCTCGCTGGTGAATTTCAGTTTAAAAGTACACCCACCTTCAGCTCTATTTGAAGGGCAGGAAACAGACAGGATCTGGGGGAAGTAGGTCCCTTGCATTATCAGCTGTAGCAAGTGAGAGCTACAGATGTTCCTGCATCTGGAAGCACCAACCTGGAAGTAAAATCCCAAGAAAGAGCACCAGAGAAAAAGAAACATCTAGTTGCCTGTGGAGTTCACAGGATGACTGAGAAGATTCCAGAGGTCTGTGCTGTGCGCATCTCTGAAGAAAAGCTCTGCCTTGGTTATTAAGAAGTGCCATTAGGCAAGAAAAAGTTGTGCTTAGTGGCCAGAAAGTGACAGACACACAGAGCAGCTATCGTGATTCTGTACGGGCCAAAGAAAGCCCAAATCTCTCCGTTCTTTCTACTTCCTCTTTCATCCGCCCTGGCACACACTCCTATCTGCCTCAACCTGAAGAAGGCAATTCACACACATTGAGAGAGTTTGTGGATGGGATGGGTACATGACTTACATCAGTTTATCCTTTTCTATAAGTCTCCTTCTATGAGCTGGATAGGATTCTCTACATGTACTGTATGCTTTCCTGTCCTCTAGCCTCTGGATCTGGCCTTATATCTTGCTGCACTAGAGGGGTGCAAAGAAAGTATATGATGCTTCCTTCATTTAAGTTAATGTTTTAAAGAGAATCCTGGGAACATACTTTTTCCTGGAATACAGAAATGAAAGTTACACAGAACATAGCCACAGCCCCCCACACATGAAATAGGAGTTTGCTATTGTAAGGCTGCTGAGTTTTTATTGTTCCTTTTGTTTCTTCAGTGAAGCTGATTGATTTAGTAGATGATGAAGACCCTGTAGGTGAATAAGACTGGTCTCTCTTAGAAGCTAAGTCCATAGAGACTGACTCTAGTCACAGGTCTTACTGTCTTTTGTGAACAGCTAGGCAGTAGTGAGGGAACTGCTATTAGCTAAGAAGTAGAGACTCTCCAGGGAATTAAATATATATTTCCCCACATTAACTCCACCTCTCCATCTAAATTCCAACTAAAAAGCACAAAGGAAAGATGAAACACAACTTACTGAAGATATAAGAAGAGCTGAGAAGGAAAGACAGCATTAAAAACTTCGCAGAAGTAGATGATAAGACATGGTACTTAAAATCTGCCCCAACCCAGTCTGTAGTGTGCAAAAAAAAAAAAAAAAAAGACCCCTACCAGTCACAGAAGAAGGTCACAAAAATCAACATAACTCAATGCACAGCCTCTCTGTGTTCAAAAGACGAGCCTAGGAAAGACAGATGCCTTAGCCACAATGGGCAACACAAGGTAAGAGGGCAGAGGTCGAAAGTTATTTGTGTTTGTCAGTATGCTTTGGGAGCCTGTGCACACTGGCCTGAAACAAAATGCTAAAGGTCAGTTTTGTCTGCTCTTCTGGCGTCCAGCTCGCACCTGCCTTTGTGACGCTCTGTATACAAAGGAGGGAGCAAGGGGCCTTTGGAAAAACTAGTACTAAACAGGTTGTTTTCTGCAGTAAAATGAAGCCCAGGCCAACTTTCATTAAATTCAAACCAAATTTGTAAATCTGCTTCTAAAACATGTCCATTTCATTTTCTTCCCTGGAGGTTTAAATTTTAGGAAACTTGTATACAAGACGCCACATCATCCGCAGTGACACTTGTGGAACTGGGGGGTCCAGATTGTGTTTCAGTCTACAGAAAATCTGAGTGATCTACCAGCAGACTCAAAAAAAAAAAAAAAAAAAAAAAAACCAAGAAAACAAAGACAAAAACAAAAAAACAAAAAACAAAAAACAAAAAAACCCAAAAAACTAAAACTGTGTGGAAGCCCTGTGCCTCAACTCAGGACTTCATTTCCTAATCTTGACATCAGGGGTCTGAGAAACATCGCAGGGAAGATACAGCTGTGCCAGCATCTAACCAGAGCTTGTCATCGGCTAAATGAGGATGACAACCAAGGTTCCACTGGATTATTGGGAGGATTCGGCAAGACAGCTCATAAAAATACATAGTAGGGTGTTCAAAACAGTTGTCTCCAAGGACATAGTAGTTCCTTACTTCTGCCTAAGGAAGATATTTCATGTTTATGTCACATGTAGGATGCATGTGTAAGAGGAACAGGAATGTTACTGAAAGAAGTCAGGAGTATACTGCATCGTATAAAGCCATTACACACCATACTAATTATCTGTCACTATAACAATATGCTTTGCATAACTAACTCATAAACAGAGTTTTTCCTGGTTTTGCAGGTGGGAGGTTTCACTCCAAAAATCAAATCTCCTCCTTGGTTAGGCACGCAGTGAGGTGATACATCATGGCAGGAATACATGGCAAAGTGAACTCACTTCACAGATAGACAACAGAAGAAAAAAAGAGACAGGTCCTAGGGTCCCACAATACACTCTGAGGGTACAGTTCCAACAGTGTGGTAGCCTCCCACAAGATCTGACTACAGTACAACAGGCTGGATACAAGGGCCCACCTCAGTGCTACAAGCAGGGTTTAGAGCCTTTAACCTTGACATTCACCGATCCAAACAATTACACAATGATCTTTTGAATGGCATAAGGAAATCCCAGTGTTGTGTGAAGCAACACTCAGATATCCAATGCCATAATCCATGTGTCACTAGGATTGCAAAGTGGTCCCCGAGCAGGGACTCAGGAGTAACAGGTAGGGAGGAGATATGGAGCACACCAGTGACACACAGGTGACATACCAACTTCAAATCCACATTCTGAGCTTGCATTCACATTTACCTATTGCTTTCAATGTGTTCATTCATATGGCAAAATAACGTAAAGGTGGAATGGCAAATCTGTCTAGAACTTTCTGAGAATCTATTTAAAACTTGTAATGTTGGCAAAAGTATTTACAACATGAAACAGTGCTTCCATGTTATATCCTTGACTCAAGAATCTTAAACTGAACACTGGTTTATAAAGGGTTATAATCCTCCTCACCCTGAACCTTTCAGTTGGTTCTGGGAAGCTCATGTTGAGTAAGATGATGGATGCATTTACTTTTAGAAGAAGGTATGGGAGCTGGGAGCTGCTTCTGGAAGACTTGTGAGTACCCACACATCCTAGGGTTTTTATCGCTGTGAAGGGACCAAGAACCAGAAACTCATATAAAGAAAACATTTAACTGGGGTGTCTCGCTTACAGTTCAGAGGTTCAGTTCATCATCATCATGACAAGATCATGAAGGCAAGCAGGCAGATGTGCTGTTGGACCCGAGAGTGCTACATCTTGTAGGGAACAGGAAGTTGACTGAGATTCTCTGCAGTACCCTGAGCATAGAAAACTTCAAAGTCCCCACCCACAGTGACACACTTCCCCCAGTAAGGCCATGCCCACTCCAACAAAGCCACACCTCCTAATAATGACACTCCTTATGAGCTTATGGAGGTCATTTACATGCAAACTACCGAATACCACAGTTCCACCATTACATGAGAGCAGTAACCTGTGAAAATTCGAAGTGACTGGATTAAACAGAAAGCTCAAACTCCATCTGGTTCTCTTGAGACCTTTTCCTCTGGAAACGCAAAGCCCTTTTCAAAAATGGGTTCGTTTTTATATTCTCAAGTCAAGAGTCTGATGTTCAGAAGACACAAAACATGAAGAAATCCATTTTGTGCTTTTTCTTTGCACAGAAGAATTAATGAGATGTTCCCATAGACCAAAGGCACCAGGATATGGAAATACTGTGTTTTACGGTGCATTTACACGAGGAGATTGTGGTCCAGGCATTCCTAAGTTTTTCCAGTATTTGAAAATCAAGTCAAATTTCTGTATTTAAACACAAATATTTTTCATAGTGGCACCTGCTTCTGTTGAAAATGACATGGCAGGCTGAGCTCCATCTCTTTGGGGCTGCCCTAACTGTGTCGGGGTAGGTATTACAGGCCTGTAGTTCCTCAGTTCTGCTTGACTGAAATACTTGCTCCTGTCTGCCAATCTGAACTGCAGGATCTCTCAAAACACACATGACAGGGAAAGATCCCGAGACAGTGGAGGAACCTTGACATGGTGAGTTGAGGCTCCCTGGGACATTTCCAATGCTTGGTGTAGGAGCTGAAGTTGAAGTCAATACCGAACAAGAGTCCTGTAAGTGACAGTTCTATATCTCACTTTTAAGTCACACGGGGAGCTTTCTTTGGTTACCCTGCCTCCAGGAAGGCAAAATCCTAACTAGTCTTTGGTTGTAGTGAAATTTTTCTCTTTTGAAAGTGACCAACTGTACACAATGCAAAATTGATCATTTCTCAAGTTTCATAGGTCAACAGTATCAAATGCATTCAGACTATTATACAGCCATTATCACCTTCATCTTCAGTGCTTTTTTGCCTTCCCAAACTAAAAGTCCAGACCACCGCAAGCTCTTAGCTACCTCTTCCTTAGCCCCCACCCCGTAGCCACCAGTCCTGTGGATTTGACTTCTCTAGGTATACGCGGTTGTTGAGAGGGCTTATTAGCAACGAAATCTCACACCTGCCTCAGTTAAAAAGGTTATTTTTTCCTAGGAGTTTTCCCACCTCATACAGATTATGAAAATTGTTGGCTTACGTTTTTTATAGTTCTGTTTTCTAAACTTTTTTAAAATTTATTTTGCTGAAATTAGTGAAATGTGTGGGCTTCAATATCTGGCTTTTGATACTTGCATGATCTCTCTCTTTTTTCTCTCTGTCAATTTAATTCAAGTTTTCCCAGATTCATCGTCACGTTGAATAAGTAAATCTTGGTTTGATTGACTTTTCCCCCCATTTTTCTTTTCATCTTGTTTAATCTGTTTTACTCTTCATTATCTGCCTTTTCCTAGCTTTGGGTACAATTGATTCATTTTCTGGATTCTTAAATGGTAAAGCTATCTTATTGATTTGAGTCCCTCCTTAGTACACACACATACACACACACACACACACACACACACACACACACACACACATTTGCTATAGGTTTCCAAATAAGAACCACTTGTTATATGGCACTTACATTTGGGGTGTTTTATAAATGTCTTCATTTCTCTTCAGATAACTTTACATTTCCATACATTCTCTTCTCTGAACCGTTGTTGATTAAATATATTAATTTTAGATATTTGTGAAGTTTACAGTTTTCTTTATGTGTTAGTTTTCTAATCTTATTCAATTTTCAGCAGAGAAAATGGTAATCTTTTCATATTTTTAAAAGTATTAAGATTTATTTTGTAGCCCAATTCAGAGTCTACTATAAAGAAAAGTATATTTCCATTCGATTTTCTGTTCTGCTACTGCTGGGTGCAGTTTGGGGTATAAGCCAGTTTATCTTTACTGTTCAAAACTTCTGTTCACTGTTAAGAGTAAGAGGCTGACATAAGTTATATTCTAGACTTTGTGTCTTTTGTTTGTTTGTTTCATAGGTTTGGAGGCTTGAATCTCAACACATATGTCTTAATAAATGTTACTTCTTTTTGAAATAGTGACCCACTTATTATTACATAATCCTTTTCTTTATATCATACAACAGATTTTGCCAATACACTTAGTCGAATAACAGTATAGCTCCCCTGCATGCTTTTGGTGACTGTTCACATGGCAGTTTTTCCCATTTTTTCACTTTCAACCACAGTTGCTGCTAAAATCGATTTCTAATAGGCAGAATATGACTCATATTTTTCTCTTTATTTTTGAAAAAAAAAAGCCAGTCTTTATCTTTTGATTGGATGCTTGACATGTTTATGTTTGCCTTACTCCATTTTTTTCTTTCTGTAATAGCAGAAAATATCAAAGAGTTAGTATTTATTTTTTGTCGCTCAGGAGACTTGGAAATTTAAGGTTTGGGGATGGCCGTACTTGATGAATGTCTGCTTGCTTCATTAATCCATGGAAAAAAATGAAAGGGCAAGAGACTATGTGCAAATGAGAGAGAGCAAGACACAACACATGTGCCTCAAGCTTTCTAACAGGTGGCATCAACCCACTCGTAATGACCATACACATCTCCCTAAGGCTCCAACTAATAACACACTTGCACAGGTGAGTGATTTTCAGATGATATGCATTGGAAAACAAACTCCAGCAACACATTATATATGGTATTTACTGATTAAGAAACAGTATTTTTGCCATCATATGGATGCTCCCTCCATGCATTTATTCTAGTCCATTCCAAGAGAGAAGATAGAAGAAATTACAGATGTCTTTCTTTGCAAAGTCACAACCAAGAAGTAATACCATATTTACATCTGTCTGGCTAGGGCAAAGACCTGTGCTCATATGTGTTCTGATAATTTGGGGCTATATGTAAAGAAACATCCATTTAGCCTAGACAGAAAGGACACCAACAAACTAAAGAATTATTTCCAAGTATAGCTTTGTGAGTCAATAAGTATACTGGGGTTCCTTACAGAAGCATGAGTGACTTAAACTCAACTATTCTACCAGGAAGTCCAACCCTCAGCATGGCTTAGTGATGTTATCACTGAAGAGTTCTCACCCTAGTCAACTTCTATCTCCTAATTACTGTGTGATCTTTCAAGACCTCTAGCCAAGATAGGAGGAAGTAGTGACTGAAATCTCAAGTGAGGGTCGGTAGGCATCTTCATCTTTCTGAGTTCTCCTGGTGTCCACTCATTTGCCAGAATAGCTCACAGATGTCAAGGGAACACACATATTTACTGATTTATTATATAATAAAGGTACAATAAAGAATACAAAAGACTAGCCAGTTAAAAAAGATACATTGGGTGAGGTGGAAAGGAGTCTCAAGCACAGAAACTTCTGTCCCTGTGGACTTGGGCTTGTCACAGATACGGTCTTCTAAAAAATTTACAAAGACTTCAGCACAAAGGCATGATTGATTATTAACTTTCTCTCTCCAGCTCCACTCCAACTCATGAAGAGCGGAGGATGAAGCAGAATCTTCTAATATTCTAATTATGTCGTGGTCTTTCTGGTGGACCTTCCCTACCCCAGAATCTTCCAAGGCTTTCCTTAGAACAAAACTTCTATCTCCTAGGGAATTCAAGGGACTTTGGGGCTCATGTGTCAGGCACTGGGTCTGGTGACCTCAGCACCCTAGTGGCTGAAGCTGAAGGACCCCAAGTTTAGCTAATCCTGTGTAGGGTGGGGGAAGGAGGGGTGGGGAGCAGGAGGAAAGGAAGAAAGAAGAAAATTGATAAGGCAGAAATTAGAAACAAAAGGTACTATTAGTATCCCTGTTGCTCAGGAATTTACAAGGGTCTTTAGCAGGTTTGTATCATGGTTTCACACCGATTATCATATGTAACATACTGTGAAACTTTTCTAGGTTTCAGTTGCCTAGTGAGGTGAGAAAATGTGTTTAATATACCAAGAATTCTATCTAGACTGAAGCTATTGGGTAGCCAACTATAATATGTATATTTCATAATGAAGGCTTCTTCCCTCCATCCCTGCTTCCTATATTCCCAAGGCAGCCATAGATAGCACACCACCAGTTCTGAGATTACAGGGTCTACTGAGAGCAGAACCCAACCCTGAGCCTTGACGGGTGCCTGCGCCCTAAACACTACTAGAATATGGTCATTAATGTCACTTCTTACAACAAAGAAACTTAGTTTAGACTGCCCTTACAGTCAATGACTCTGAGACTTAAGGTGTGCCTTTTAGACTTCGAGGATCATGGGATTTTTTTTAAATGCAGAATTTCATCTCTATTTTAGACCCATTAAATTATCATCTCTAATTTTACAATGTCTGTTAGCTTATATGTAGTAAGCGTTGGTTTTTAGTGTTGACTGGAGCAACTGGGGTGCTCTTAGCTTAAGAGTAGGCTATAGGCATGGGTTTATAAAAGTTAACTTTCCCATTTGGCAGTGTGTTCTAGATAGTGGTACTCATGTCTACAACAAACCAACCCAGGCATAGTTAAAATTCCTAATAGCTACTTATACTAGGCCTGAGGGTGATGAGCATGGGTAAAGCTCTGGGTTCCATTTTTAGCACCACAGACAAGATTAAGGACAACAAAATTACCTGTGTTTGCCTGGACATGGTAGGGTTGCTGGTGATGCATTGGAAATAAAAAACAACTTTCTCTGGCTTAATCATTGGTGAGAGAATAGGCGGAGACCTCAGTTGGGAAATGTTCAGGGCCCTAGGTCAAATTTCAAAACTCTGTTGGGAATTTTTTCTGATAGCCTGGCTAAGAAATACAGAATGAGAGAAAACAGATGGGAGGCTTAACTCTCAAATCTGTACCTTGTCTGTGATTCCAGGCTAAGATCTACCTCCTACTGAATGGAAAGTTAACATACTAAATGGAGATTATGGCCATGCTTCTACCCCTTGACAATACTGTGTACTGTTAAATGTCATTGCATAAGCTGGCTTCAAAGTTTTTCCATGCAGTTGCAAAGTACTGGTTCCTCATGGTCACTGACCCCGCCCAAAGGAGAACTGCAGACTGGGATTTCAGGTGTGAGCTTACTACATGATAACAATGAGAAATTCTTGTCCCTTGATATTTTGAGTTGTAGTTACATGTTTCTGCTATTTAACACTTCTCAAACACCAAAGTCATCCCATCATTTTAATATAGCCCTGGACAGGAATGTTGAACACTGAACAATATTGTGCAATGGTTGTATTTTCTAATTATCATTGTTTTGCTTTTCTTTTCCCACCTGACTTAGAAGCAAAGAGTCACTTCATATGACAAAATTCTTGCTGAAAAAAATATCTAAAAATGTATCTTCAGAGACTGACAAACTGTGCACACATGAGATAATCCATTGAGTCTTGAAAAGAATAGTCTTAAAGATATTTGTTTGGATCCAGGGTTTCAAAGTCCTACAGGAGTGCCCTTATCTCTACTTCCTCTGGGAGTAAACTTTTAATGGGAAATGCTTCTCAAATTACTACCAAGTTCAGCTATTAAGGGTGTTATGGGAAAAAATGGATGCTGAGAACCCCAGCAACAAGACATCACTCTTTCCCAAAGATATTCATACACCCTCAAAGCATGGCAGAGTGCCAGCGAAGTACCCTTATCAAGACCCCCTGGTAAGCAATGAGATCCAGAATTGCAGAAATCCAACCAGCAGCCCAAGTTCAGTTGTAAAGTGAAATTCCAGTTGCTTTCAGCACATTTGCTCTATTTTGCATGGCCTCTCAAAATTCCATCATATTAATTTACCTGTAGATTTGTTATGACCTTGGGAAATATGTATAAAGAGCAGCCACAAGTTCACAAGATTCCAGGACAAGGGCTATTAAATGGAATGAAAGGAGAAAATGAAGACCTGGTAAGACAAGTTAGTTTAAATTTTAATCATTTCTTATTTTTAATAATTGGATCTATAGGGACATTAGACCTTAATGAGCCTCATTTAAAACTACCAAGGTTTTATCTTAAGGAGATCATTTTTCATTTAGTGCATTATTTGCAGTAAAGTTTCTTCCGTAAAATCATTTGTTTTATTTCTACGTCTGCAAGTGGAAAGCACTAGGGCTGTGGTTTTCCCACTTTGTGTAGCTCAACCCAAAGTTTGCCTTCTGTTTCCCATTGTCATTAAACTCCATCTGTCCGAGATGGCTCACCTAAGAATTGACTGTTAAAAGACTAAGATCAGACCCAATAGCTGGTCACTATTTTAATAAAGATTTCCCTGCTCATAGAAATATTCATGGACGCTTCTGTAACATTGAAAAGAGAGATTTACATTTTTAAATGTCTCGTTTTGAATTAGGTTATAGAAGAAATAATACATTGACCAATTTTCAATTTGCCGTTGGTTATTTGATTACTAATTTGATTGCAGGATTGTACTTATAGGATAGTTGTTGTTACGGTTAAATTATATTTCAATAGGGTTTTACCTTGCAGCTTTCAAATTGACTCATAGTCAAAATATACAGAAAATATGTCGCACAGGTAGTAATCAGTTCTGAGAGCAATGCTTTAAATCTCTTTATTCTGTTAAAAAAAACCTTAACGATAGCTATAGAATAAGATGGTGTTTTATTCCATCAATGAACAGTGCACAAGTTAAATAATACAAGAAAAAGTACAACCGAAAAAAGACGTAGTAAAGTACCTGCCCTTGTATTTTTTACTCTAGAAAATTTACATGTACTGAAATACTGAGTCCGTGAACAAATAAAAAAGTTACAGAATTTGATGATAGAACTAGTAAATAACTTCTTTAAGACAGCCATTCCATCATATTGTGTGGCAAGCAAACATTCAAATAAATGTCACATAAGTAAATTAGAGACACTTGTGATTCTTACACCCAGAGTAGTATTTAAACTATAGTTAAAAAATAGTCTACAGAATAAACTATCTTAAAGAATAAAGACCTTGGTCAATAAAGGAACTATATTTGGATTTTGTAAATAAGAGTTTATTTTCCAGAAGATGAATAGAGGGTGTGCTGATTATTCTTAAAAGGGGGCAAGAAAATGAATGGGGCTAAGAAGTGACCAGAGCTTTTGCTTTTGAAACTTCTGAGCAGTGCCTTCTTTTGAAGAAGGAGATTGTGGAAAATTTTCATATGGCTTTATGCAGAAGGCCCCATTTGGTTGCTTTAATTAGCCTATATGATTAATTCTATCTGATAAAATCATCTCTACCCATCACACAAATTCTATTTAGTATCATAATAAAAACCTGGAGCCAGATATTGGGGAAAAGCTGGAATATCAGAGAGATTGACAAACAAACCAGAGTTACTTCAGCCCAGCCAACTCCTCAGGCCTGTCTCTAAGAATCCTCAGACTGAAAGCTTCTCTGTCCTGACCTGAAAAGGGAAGTACCAAGGGAAGCTGACTCCTCCCTTCTCTCCCTTCACCTAGCTATCTCACTTTCTGGTTCAACTTTCCTAGAGCTAGGATTAAAGGTGTGTGCCACCATTGCCTGACTCTGTTAGACCTTGAACTCACAGAGATCTGTTGGTATCTCTGCCTCCTGAATGATGGGATTAAAGGTGTGGGTCACTAATACCTGATCTTCCTGGCATGGCTCTATCCTCTGATATTCCAGATTATTTTATTAAATATTCAGTATATCACCACATCCATGAGATTGGACTGTGGGCATGTCAGTAAGTAACTGTCTAGATTGTTGATGGAAATAGAAGGGTCCAACCCACTGTGAGCAGAGATAGGCCCAGGCAGGTAGTATTGGATTGCATAAAAGAAAGCTAGCAGAGAGCAGGAAAGGAAGCTAGCAACCAGTATTTCATCTGCTCCAGGTTCCTGTCTTGGGTTCTTGCTTTAGCTGTCCCTGATGATAACTTGTAACCTGGAAGTGTAAGCTAAATAAGCCTTCCCTCACCATGTTATTTTGACGGTATGCTTTTTCATGGGGAAAATGAAGCCTAGAACAATGCCACAAGACACTGGGACTGTCTGTTTCTATTCTCTTGAATACTAATGCTACTTCAGATTCCAAGAGTGAACATCTATCTTTCAAAAGTACTTCTTTTCTGAGGATCCAGAATAGAAGTTATCCAATTTAGAACATGCCCTTCTTTCAATCTACAAGCCAGCCATTTTCCTGCTGTGCACAAAGTCAGAAACACCAGTAAATAGAAGAACAAAATCCCCGTCTATGGCAAGTATCCTGGAGTAAGTAAGGCTATTCATACTCTTTCAACATACATTAGAGACCTGAAACAAGCAAGCAAGGGCCTAAACAGTCCTAAGCCTAACGTAGCTTATAGTCACTGCTTCTGCAAGTAATGACATAGACTGTTCTAGAAGCTGAACCATTTGTCCCTTTAGAACTTAGGATGGAAACCCCTGCCATAAAATCCCCTAGGATTCCTTAAGGGAAATTCTAGGGGTGAAATTTGTCCAACAAATTCTCAATAAGCTAGTCATGGGATGAATGAAGCTTCCCAGGCACACAGATGCCCCCTCTGCACAGGAAAAGAAAGTTTCCTTGTGTGCGTCCCTCCTTGGGAAGCTCAGCTCCCAGCAATTGGACAGCCTTTGGGCAGCTCAAGCCAAGACACTGGGCACAACCTGGATCCCACCCTTAAACACAGACTTCCCGTTCAGTAGCAGCTTCTGGCACTGGACTCCCCATTTCTCCAAACCGCCACCACTATTTGGATAAAATAACATTTGAACACATTTGAATCCTCTGTGGGAGGATATTTTCAGACACAAATAGTGAAAACAGGTCCCCTCCCCTGTATATTTTCCAGAGTCATTTCTAAGACAGTAAAAAAAAAAAAAATTATTTTCATGAACCCCATCTCCAGAAAGCATCTCTTCCTATAAAAATTTTTGGACCATATTTTGGGATCTTAATAGCTTTCATGAGACACCTCCTTTTAAAGTGGGACATTTCTTAATAATGATATTCTCAGGCTATTTTTAAACTTTGTATCAGCAGTGGAAAAATATGCATGCAAAATCCTATGTCCTATTATTTTTACTTTTATATGTAAAGTTTTATTGGGACAGACTTTGAGCTCAGTGGCAGGTTATGTGACTGTTTTTCTGCCACAGAAGCAGAGCTAGGTAGTGAGACAGAGACTTCAGAGCTCACATGCCTAAAGTATTTATAATTGGCTCTTTCCAGAACACATTTGCTGACCCCTGCCTTATGGCTTGAAACACAGCTCCAGTGCCTATTCATGCCCTTCTCTCTCATGCCAAGTTCAACATATGGTTCCTGTATTTTTGAGCAGCTGCTTTGTTATTCATTCTCCAGCTTTGAGCCACGAGATTCTAAATACAGAGGCTCCAAAATGGCCCTAACATTGTACCCCACCCTTCAGAATTAACTTCTCAATAAATCTGTTCTTCTCAATAAATCTGTTCTAAAAGAAGAGGCAGCATGCATAAATTTCATTCCAAGACGACACTAATTCTCTTGAGAAAATAAACATGTATAAGTGAATTTTGTGGATAACTGTGTGTTGAAATGTTTTATTATTTTTCATCTATGTAATTTCCCACCTGTAGGTTAGAAGGCTTGGACACTCTATGGTCTCAATTTATCATGTAGTGACAGACACAGCAAGACACAGGAGTTGACATGCTGAAGTCCTTTCCATATATAATAGACAGAGGATCAGAGAGGTTAATTTGCTTTAAATTTATTAAGCTCTTAAGTGGCTGAGTCAGCATTTAAACCAGATTAACCTCTTTCTCAATTGCCTACAAGACATTGATTTGTGTTACATCTCTAGGGCGTAATAATAACATTGGTCTGCTAGACTACTGTGAATATTGTAAAAGAATAATGTCTACCTTTCCCTGTTTCTCACTTAGGTCATATTAAGTATAAATTGAGCTCTTCACGGGAGTGCAGCATCATAACTGACAATACAAGTCAGCTGGAGTGGTATAGACAAATTTGAATCTACGGTGTTGTGTGTTATCTATAAAGACATAGGCTTATGTCTTTCTAACCGTGTCGACTTAACCTGTCTAAGCCTTACCTGTTTCTCTGAACACAATGGGGTCAACAACACAGTCACTCACAGGAAACACCCACTAGATAGTTATTATAGATTACTAGATTATCAAGTGTAGTCTTTAACTTGGCCAGCTGGAGACCTCTGGGATTAGCTGTTAGAGGCATTGCCAAGGAAGAAAGTCAGACAAGTTTTAACGAGGCACTAACATTTGTGCCCAGTGGCTGATCTCCGGAATGGCACTTCCTGTTGAAGGTCAGTGCCTACGATCTGTACATCTACCACTGGACAGGTTGGCTTAGTGATGTTTCTATTGTGATAAAGCACCACGAGCAAAGGCAATTTGTGGAAGAAAGGATGAAATTTCATTTTACAGCCTGTAATACACTATCCAGAGAAGTCATAGCAGGATCTAAGGCAGGAGCCTAGAGGCAGGAAATGAGGTGGAAGCCAGGCAGTGATGCCTACTGGTTTGCTCTTTGTGGCTTGTTTACCCTGCTATCTTATAGAACCCAGGACCACCAGCCCAGGAGTGGCATTGCACACAGTGATTTGTGGGTCCCTCCCACATCAATTATCAATCAAGTAAATGCACCACAGGCTCATTGATAGGCTAACTTTCAGAAGCATTTTCTCAGTTTAGGTCTTATCTTCTCAAATAACTCTAGCATGTGCCAAGTTGGCATAACGCCATCCAGTACACAGGTACAGAGTATTATTTGAGGGGGTCTTAATGCTGCTGTCAGTAAAGATACAGAGCCTTGGCTATAGATCTGTCTCACATGTGGACATATGAGAAAAAAGAAACAGCTTCAGCAACCAACCCCTCAGCTTGTCACTTGGAAATGAGAAGATAATTGTAATTTTAGTCACACATTAGAGCATTAGAAAAATGTAGAATCCACCTCTCACTCTGCTCATATGGGATCAAGCAGCTTCAGCAGCAGGAAGAAAAACCCAGGCTCACTTTGAGAGGGATGGGTCTAAAAGACCGAGGTTCTGAACTAATCCCAGATCTTCAGAGAGAAACTATACAGGTTTCAGACATGGGCTGCCCTGGTGTCCCAAACTCTTCTTAGGGAAAGAGAATGGATAGTTTTCTGGGAGGAAGAAGAGCTGGTAAATTTCTAAAGATGAAAGATCTAACGTGGACCAAGAAGGCATCATAAGGAAGCTCTTGCTAGAGGGCAGAACTAAGGAAATTTGCAAATTTGCAACAGTGCTGTCCTAGTGGGAAGGCTCCAAGACAACGACAGGAGACACTATGATCTAAGGAGGTCTCATTTTTGACATCTCTACATGAAAGACTTTGGAAAAATTACTCTGTGAATTTTCATGAAAGATTAACCTTGAAAATGTATAGCCAGATTTCCAAGACTATGATCTCAAACTGGATCATGGATATAGTTTACTTACACTCGGCTCAAGTACATATTTTGTTTTCGTAGCGATGAATCCTATTGTTTGGTTTTTCTAACAAGTTTCTCCAGTGACTCAATAGTCCTGGTGCAGGACACAGGTGTGATGTGGCATGAAAATACCATATAGGACCTATGACGGAGGTTGGGATAAGAAACAATGTCCCTCACTCCCCACAAGGTAGCCAGGGCACAGGACCAGCTCCTGCTCTGTCCAGCTCTTTGCCCTGGACACACCATAGTTCAGTGTTCTTCTAAATATAGTCACTATATAATTTCACCTAATGAAAAATACTCTTTGTGTGAGAAGTATGCTAGGTTCTAAATTAGAGTTGATACTTAAAAAGAAAAATTAAAAGTTCTCTAGCATATTTTTTCTCTCCTTCCCATGAAATTCCTGGTTTCCATATTGCTTTATTCCTAAAAGAGTATTTTTGTTTGTATATTTGCTTCTGTAGGTAAGGAAAACATCTTAGGTTATCTGTCCAAAGGGAATAGGATGAGAAGCAAAAAGGCATTCATACAGCAAATAAACTATTTAGGATTTGATGTGTATTCATGAGTCACCTGGTAAGAAGAGGAACTGAGCTGCCGAGGTTGGTAAACCACAAGCCTGTGAATCAACAGCACTCCGTTTGCTGTTCTAATAATGGCAAACACCAAGGTGTACCAGAGTGGGTGTGAGGGGTTTCCTCCTGTAACTGCTTATATGATGTTTGGACATAGTGCTAAGTTCACTCAGAGGAGACAGAAAGATTGTCTGCCTCACTGAGAAGGTAAGGAAGTAGGGTTCCATCTGTCACTCAGGAGAGAGAAGTGGGAAAAATAGGATCCTGTCCCATGTAGGGGTACACCATCCATTCTGCTGGACAGCCAGGAGCACACATCCCTCACACTGGTGAATGTGTCTTTGTGTTTCATTTCCCGCTCACAGCAGGCCGAGGGAACAGAGGCCCTCACTGTAACTGTGGAAGAAGCCAGGCTTGAAATGAATGAACCACCGTGAGATGAAGCTGAGGTTTGAACTCATGCCTCCAAGAGGCCAGAAGCATTGATAATGTTTAAAACAATTTAGTTTCTGAGATACAAGAGTCTCATCTTCCCTGCCTTCATCTATTTATTACATGAGAAAACTAGACCCGGAGAGATAATGATTTTTCAGTGAACACAACACACCAAAGGGCATCACAGAAGGATACTTTTTTTCCTTGTTCTTATTTATTTATTTATTTATTTATTTATTTATTTATTTATTTATTTATTTATTTATCATTCATTCACTCACTCACTCACTCACTCATTCATTTATTTATTTATTTATTTATTTATTTATTTATTTATTTATTTATTTATTTATTTATTTATTTATTTATTTATTTATTTTGCAATTCTGGGGTCCAAACCCAGGGCCTCACATCAGCCGGAGAGCTGATACGCCACTGAGATACATCTAAAGCCCTTGAGAAACCCTGTTTTGATTTGTGGATTCATGTTCTTTTCTTCAATGGTGCCGCCTGCCAATTCCCCATGTTTATGAAGCCACTGTATACCTTAGTCATCCCCACCAGCCTGTACAAGTGCTTGTTAACTCCAGCCTCATGAAAGCATGTCTGAGGCAGTGTATAACATGCTTATGTGTGTAAGAGTGTCATTGCATTTGAGTGTGCATGTGTTTGAGTTTGTGAATGCACAAGAATATATGCAGAGTTGAGATAGAGAAATAGAAAAACTAACATTTACTAAGCCCCAGGCATGTGAATGTCTCTGAGCCAAGACCTTCACCTAAGTTACTGCATTTAACGAGCATGAATGTGGATTAGACAGTGTATGGGATACTGTTAATTATCAACTTGACAGAATCTAGAATTACCTGGGAGACAGACCTTACAGGAGTCATGCCTGTCTAAGATCATCTTGATTGAGTTGAGGTGGGAAGAACCATCCATTGTGGGTCGGACCATTACCTCTCCAGAATCCTAGATTATATAGAAGAAACTGAACACACAGATCACTGCAGTGTGTCACGGGATATCTGACCTGGTTTGAAGTCAGGGAGTCATCCATACCCCTTCTTCTGTCCTCTGTGAACAGACATTTTCAGTCCTTGGTGTTAGTGCCCAGAGCAACAGTTCCAAAACTTTGAGCTCTTAGCACATCCTGTTACTCTTAAAAATTATTGAGGACTTAGAGAACTTTTGTCTCTGAGAGTTAATGCCTATAAAGATATAAAATGTTAGAAATTATATCTGGGACATTTAACTATTTACCAACCCATTTAAACTAGTAAACACATACTCTGTTACAGAAGCAGAAATAATACAAGCCCACAGCTGCTGTGATACTGAATTCACCCTTGTGATCCCCTACTATTCTCTGCACTGTTGCGTGGATGCAACAGTCCTTAGGGATAACAAACATTGTGGTGTGTGTGTGTGTGTGTGTGTGTGTGTGTGTGTGTGTGTGTCTTTATCTGATGAATCACTTGTTTTTGTCCTTTACCCTGTGGAAGTTCCCACAGGGAAAGCTCTCTATGTATCTGGTCATTTCTCTGGGTTTTCTGAGTCCCAAGGTTCCTAACATTTTCAACTTCGGGCACAAGGCTGAGTACTTGCTGAATATCATTGGCTGGAAGACCAGAGATTGAGGTAAAAAAAAAAAAAAAGTACAGTGTCTCAGGTGGGGACTTTTCCTCTTCTGTGTTTTTGGATCGGGAGCATCCTAGAAGGACAATGCAATGTGGTGATTATTATGCACTACGAGAACCCCCTATTTCAATCCTGTTCATCTCCCATATGGGCTGGGCACCTCTTCTTTAGGAAGACACTCCAGATGTCCTCTTTGAAATTTGACACTGGGCACAGGGTGGCTCACAGAGAGCACAAAGGTAATGGATGATAAATGAGACTCATTGGTGCAACTGATTACATAAGTGAATTCTAGGAGACTTTGTCTTGGGTGAGAAATATTTCCAATATGGATATCTTCCCATCACTCAGAAATAAAACATTTCAATTTATTTTAGCCTTGGCAGCTGAATTTATTTGTATTTATTTTTTTTTAATATAGTATATATGCTAATGTCTGTGTGTGGGCACGTGCACTGAGTAGAGGTGCACCAGAAGCCAGAGGTATCAGATTTCCTGGAGTTGAAGTTCATACAGGTGATTGTGAACCACCTGAGAACGTCTTCAAGATTTGGGCTTTGCCAGATAGAGGCTCTTTCTTGCCTAGCTGTCTGTCTATCCCTGAGACAACTCACTTTCTGTTGATCTCATTTGAATTCTCACATACTCACTTGAGGGGAGGGTCAGTGAAATCCACATGCAAGCTCTTGATGTAGCTGCAAGGCTTGGTGTTATCAATTGCGCCACGGCTTTTACCATCGTGTGATGCTGAGCATCAGGAAAAGGTTAGCAGACTTTAGAACCAAATCTTCAGATCTCTAATTCACAGTTAAGAATTGATATTTATTTCAATTACTGAGGACTTCTAGGGATGTTTGGATCTGGAGTCCACCTTTAAAATATCAGTGTATGAATTCCAAGTATAGATTCTTCTCGGTTGTGGGATTATGTGCTGGTACATTGTAAATATTTGTCTCTTAAACTGATTGCCTTCTGGCCATCACTGATTGGCCAGAAGGCAAACAGGAAGTGTGGGTGGGACTACCAGGCTAAGAAAACTCTGGGAAGAGGAAGAGTGAGGCAGAGACACCAGGAGAGACACCATCAGATTCAGAGGAAAGAAGTTGAAATGCTGCTCTGAGAAAAGGTACCGAGCCACATGGTTAAACAAAGTAATGGAAATGGGTTAAGATGAGAGAGTTTGCTAGCAATATGTCTGAGTCATAGGCTGATCAATATGAAATTAATGTAAGCTTCTGTGTGATTATTTGGGGCTAAGCAGAAGGAGATATGAGTCTGAACCTTGGGGCTTAGCCAGAAAGTCTGGGCCAGAAACTTCTTCCTACATCTCTCTCTCTCTGTGTGACAGTCTCTCTATGTATCCCCAGATGTTCTGAAAATCGCTGTGTAGACCAGAATATCCTTGAACTTACAGAGATCCATCTGCCTTTGTTTCCCAAGTGCTAGGATTATTGGCATACGCCACCATGCACTGCCCTAGATTCAAGAATCAGTAGATTCCCAAAATTGCTGTAAAGAAAAGCATGGAAGAGTGTGACTTATCTCTGTGTTGAGTCTGGAGGATGGAATGATAGTTTGGGTGTGTTACATGATGTGTAATATATTTTAATTAATATCATGCTTGGTTTTGCCTTTCTAACGTGGTCACTGAAATACTTGACCTGCTTTGTACCTCTGTTGGACAATGTCATTCTAGAACATTGTAAGCTACCTTGGAAAGTGACTTTGTCCCCATCATCAGGACACTTTAAACGAAAAGATCTCTGGGCTGATGCAGGAAGTTCCTTCCTTGGATCTTGTGATGGCTATTTTGGTTGTCAACTTGACTATATTCGGAATTAACTAAAACCCAAAATTAACTGGACACACCTGTGAGGGATTTTTTGCTTAATGAAATAAAATGAAGTGTGATGATCCACTTTTAATAAGGTCTTTGAGGTGGAAAGACACACCTTTAATCCAGATATTTTGAGGTGAGAAGACCCACTTCTACTCTAGGCCACACCTTCTGCTGGAAGCCTGGATAAATCCCAGATTCTAGATCATCAATAGTTTAGCTTTACTTATACGCTTAACATTAAAGCAACAAGAACAACCCAGCTATTCTTATCTATATGCATCTGATATAAAGGACAGAGAAGAAAGAACCTCACTCTTTGCCTACTTGCCCTTGCCCTCACTGGCAAGTCCATTCTTCCCTGGCGTTAGAATCAGGATTCTAGCTGAAGGTCAGTTGAGACATCCAGCCTCTTGGGATGAAACCTATTGGATTCTTGAACCTTTTATTCATAGGCAGCCATTGTTGGACTAGCTGGACTACAGCCTGTAAGTCATTCTAATAAATCCACTATGTGTGTATATATATATATACATGTACATATATATATACATATATATATGTACATATATATACATGTACACACACATATGGAAAAAGAGTCATTTTATAAGTTTATTATTCCAGAGAACTGTGACTAATACGGATCATATTTTCTTGCTGCTGCTTTTGACACTGAATGAGACCTACATGGTACCAAAGCTGAGTATAAGCTGTAAGGCAGGTAATGTTAGAGACTGTAATGACTGTAAGAGTCAGTGTTTACACAGAGTCAAGCACTAAGAGATGCCTTAGACCAACCAACCATGTCCTCTCACCAACTAGCTCTGCAGAGTAGGTTCTTTTTGTCTCATTGTATATGGGAGAATACCGAGGCGGAAAGCATTAGGTCACTTGCTTTGGACTCAAAGTATAATGGAATGCAAGTATGTCCGTTAGATCCTTTCTCTCCTCTTCCCTGGATGAAGGTGGGGGGTGCCTTTCCAAGCAAGAGGATGGATAGGTGGCTTGTTTGGAGTTTCTTACCACACTGCAAAGCCCAGACATCATATCTGTTCCTGTAAACTATGGCTTCAGACCCAGAGTACGAGGTAAGTCCATCCTGGCCTCAAATCCAGCTCTACCATGTTCTAAAAAAGTGTTTAGCCTCTCTGATTTCTCATCTTACAAAAGAGCTAATTATAATGAGTGTTCTGAGGGAAGGGCAAGAGAGGGGCCATGTCAGATGGCTCGAGGTTCTGACTCTTTGCTCACAGGACTTTGTTTTGTTTATAGTAACTTTATAGTTAAGAGAACAAAATAAACTCCAAATTACTAGCCCATTTTTGTATTATCTCCATTGTTAGACTCCCAGTTCATGAACATCAATATCCACGAGTGGATTTGAGCGCACACAGCTCATAGCTGCTTCAGGCCACAGATTCTAGATCATCAATAGTTTAACTTCGCTTCTGCTTTTGACATTAAAGCAACAAGAGCCACCCAGTTATTCAAATCTTTAACAAGCATCCCCTAGCCACCTTCTCCTCAGAGGAAGGGTAATAAAAGGACTCTAAAACTAGAAAGTCACAGAGTACTGCGTGGGATGTGTGTTTGGGGGGGTGGGCTGACCCATAAGCACCAGGGACACTGAAGACTCAGCAAAAGCCAGGTCTCTGTCTAGCCTGAACCCACCACTGAGTGACTGGAACATTGCCTAGGTTGGTTGGTTTTTTTAGAAAGTGGATTGACTGTATTCTTAGTTTTGGCTTTTCAGAATCTTGATCAAGAAATACAAAAGTTGGCACAAATGCTCCCAGCCCCAATTTGATTCAGCATTTCCCTTGCCTGCAATAGTGGTGTTACTGTGGTGTTGGCTGCAAATGAGGAGTCAGTGTGGATGTGGATGTGCTCTTCAATGAAGGTCTGGTTCACATTAGGGTTTGTTCTTTGTGCTGTGTATGGATTGTGATAGATACACAATTGTGAATAGATATCCTATAAGCATTTTCCCACTCTAACCCCTCCCCATCACCTCAGCACTTCTCTATGTGTGCCCTCCCCTCCCCTGCCGAAGCCCACCATCTTTGCCTTTCCCAGAATGCTCTGCAGTTGGAAATCATAAATTATGAAGCTTTGCCAGTCTGACTTGCTTCTCAAGCAAAGCCCTTCCCAAGCTTTTCCCTGTCTTTTTGTGGCCTGGTGGTGCATTTTTCTTTCTTTGTTTTTATTATTACCGTGGAATTACACTTCTTTGAATGGTTGAACTAATGTCTCACTCTTAAAGGACATCTTGGTTGCTTCCTCGCTTTGGTAACCACAAATAAAACTATTGTGAGCATCTGCCCGAAGTCTTCTCTATGGACCTCAGTTTCACCTCATTTTGACAAATACCAAAGGGAACCCTGGCTAGGCACTAGGATAGAAATATGTTTACCTTTGTAAGAAGCCATCACATTATTTTCCACAGTGGCTACGCTGTTTAGCCCTGTTCCATGGAAAAATAGGGTCTTCTGGAGGAATGATACCACTGGCCCTGCGAATGCCAGAAAACAGCGAACAGGATTCAACTGTGGCTTCAGTGAAGGTCACATGGCTGTCAGGGAGGAGAAGATTTGCTGGGGAGTCTCACAGAAAAGGGAAGTACTCCAGAGGCCAGGAGCAACTAGGTCTTATTCCAGGCTCTCTTTCCTCAATCTGTCTTCCCCTCCTGAACAAACCTAGCAAGAAGTGGCTGACCAAGCTCACTGTTTGTAGGTAGCACAGGTACCTGGAGCAGAGTGTAGAATGGCTGGTCTGGACCTAAGACCTCTTATTAAACCTCTCTTGCTTCCTGCTGGGAAAAGTCTCAATATGGCAGCAGTTATACAAACTGGCTGGCATGTGGTCCTCAACATGATGTTCCCACAGAGCAGTTACATCTCTGATCCCCACTAACATAAACCTGAGGGTCTTGTTCTTCTGTCCATTCCAGTCTTCTCCGAATTGTCCTAACCTGGCAGAATCTGGAGGATGTTGGCTACTCGGAAGCCGCATCAGAGGGGCCTTGAACAGTGAAGACACATTATAGTCCCACCTAATTTACACTGCTGACATTCTGCCTCCCAAAAGAGAACCGGAGAATCCAAGTGATCCTATGGGCTTCAGAGGAGCACTGATGGGCTGACTTTCTTCTGATGGTCTCTGCACCAAATCCGGGCTGGGCTGGTGAGCAACAGGCAAGCAAAGACACCAGCTGGCCAGGATAGCCATTAACAGAGAAGACCTCTAGATCCTTTCAGAAGCCCTTCTCCTTCCTATAATCTTATCCCAACTATACGCAAATAAGTCCATGATCACCTTTATTTAACCCTTAACCCAGCCTAAGGGGCAGTTCCCAGGCCTTGCTAATTGCCAAGAGTTCAGACAGACCAAAATGAACTGCGAGGTCCAGGGAGTAATTTGCTGGTCTCATCCGCCCCCTGGTGGTCAAATGAGGGTTCTTGGAATTAGACAATGTCTCACCCACTTGAGGAGACTTAACGGGTGGGGAGATAAGGCACAACTGATAAAATAAAACAAAACAAAAACAACCCAACTAACGGCCCAAACCAGAGCACCGTTTAGTGTGCGGATGTGTCCAGGTTTAACAGGAATAGGCCAGAGGCCTTCTCACTTCATTTCTTAATCAAGCACATATCCGGGTAGTTTCCCTAACACCTGTTCCTGCTACGCTGTTGCTCCTCACTTTTGGCTATTGATACAGGCTGGAGGGAGGCACCCTTTGGGTGTGCGGAGAAAGGTTACACCAACGATGAGCAATGGGCTCTCACTCCAGAAACAGCGCCCCCTCTCGCTACTGCCACAACGTAATTTCAGAGACTGCAGTTCAGTTCTCTGGGGTCCTCCTAATACAGGAATTCCCAGGGCACCGACATTGGAGCTCCATACAGACTAATACAGGCATTCCCAGGGCACCGATACATCTGAGCTCCATGCAGACTAATGCAGGCATCCTCAGGACACTCTGACATAGTGGTTTCTTTAATCCTCGTGTCGGTGAATTTTCACAAGTGAAAGTCTCCTTCATGATATTTGTTTGTTGCTTGTTTGTCTTATTTCAGTTTTTGTGTGTGTGTGTGTGTGTGTGTGTGTGTGTGTGTGTGTGTGTGTGTGTGTGCTGGGTATTAAATCCAGAGCCTCCTGCACGATGTCCAAGCAGCACACAACAGAGCTAGATCACCAGCTTTCTTTTATTCCTTAAAATTCACTTTATGGCCACATGCTTACCATGTATAAAGTTGCATGCATGGAATAAAGATACTTCCCTAAGATCCCTCCTTAAATTCCTCATGCACTACAGAGGGCTCAAAGTTTAAGAAGTGCCTTTTAGAAAACTTTAAGAGCACCAGAGTCACCACTGTTCCTCAGGCTCCCAGAACAAATTTAAGTGCCCTAACTGACATGTCTTGCCCTTTGTCCAATACCTCTTTATTTCTCCCTTTCCAAAGCTCTTGGAAACCAATTCATTCTCTAATTTTAAGGCTCCATTCTTGTACGTTTCACATTAAGTGAGATATCCATTCCTCATCTTTTTGTGCTTAACCTGTCTCATTTACCACAATGCCCATCAGGCCTGTCCACAATGTGACAAATGGTATCATTTCCTTCAGTTCTAAAGACTCTAACATTTCCTTGTTTTCATATGCCAAGTTTACACTGTGTGAAAATTCACCTCTGGGTGGAATGTAGACTCTTTCCATGTCTTGGGTATTGTGTAAAATGCTGTGGTGACTTTGGGGGTGTAGGTACACCTCTTTTGGATGCTGAAGGAACATTATCTTTTCTCTGCTCACCCTGTTGTGGATGTCTTAGTGTCCCGTTGCAACTGGAAGAGCAAAACCAATGGCAGCGGATAGCCATGGTTGAACACCAACGTTCCTGAGCAGAGCATTTGAATGCAGGTCCCAGGCCCAGCTTTCACCAACTTTGGCAATAATATTATTAAGACCTATGACCCATATTCTCAGTTGTCCAGTGAAATTACTGTCTGACTCCCAGACAGAAAATCTCCTGGGAGCAGAAGCCTGGCCTATTTGGGGTCACCTTTCTGTCCTCGGTGTCTAAGGACTGGAACAGTATTGAGACAAAGCAAAAACCATTTCCAGAACATTATGTGACTGGAGAATAAACAAAATTGAGTGCTTCTCACCTCTCATCTCTCATCTTCTGTGTTGACCCACAACTGACAAGGTCAAAAACTGTGCCCAATGCCAAGAGCCTCCAACCTTCCAAGATCTGCTTCAGGAGCCATTCCCACAAAGACCCAGCAAATACTCTTCCCAGTGTCCCTTACAGGCCTGTGGCTAGCTGCTGGCCCTGTTGCTACAATGTATGTAATACACTTAGGTCTCCTGGATGGTGGCTTCCAGGGTGTCTAGGATCTCCACAAGAGACACAGCAAACAATGGAAATCATCACTCATTTGTCCTTTAGACCCTTCATGCAAAATGCTGTCATTTATCCAACATTTGATAGACTCAGAAACAAATGTTCCTGTGAAGCTCAGCTCTGGGGCCCACAGCTCTATGACCTTGGGAGGATGCCCAACCTCTCTGAGCTTTAGAACTCTGCTACGAGAGGCAGAGATCAATAAATCCTCGCCTTCCATATCCCTTATCAGGTTTAAAGAACAAGGTAACATTCTCAGAGCAGTTATTACTCTTGCCCTTCTAAAGTGTGGAAGTCTAACACCCAGGCTACAAAAGAGAAGCAGCCTCCTGTCACCTCCCCAAGTTCTAACTGTTTCTGAGATTTTACTATCCCCTGGTGAACTCACAGCTAGCCTGGTGACAAGCGGCCACTGGAACTTCACACAGCCCGGAGCAGGCAACAGATGGGATTTTACAGGAATGTGAAGAAGAAGAAGGGACACATGTAAGTCTGAAATGTCCCCAGGGAAGCAAGGCCAGCAGGATGAAAGCCTCCGATTTGGCCAGCACAGTCCTCAGCAGTCTAAATCTGAAAGTGGGAGTGTGAGAAGCTGCCCCAAGGATGGAGCTGTCCAGATGCAGGAAGGTGAGGGCTAACACACAGCAGGCTTTGCTCCTTGACAACAGGAGAGGCTGCCTTCTCAAGCTCAGACACCATAACTTAAAATTCAGCTTCCCTCGTTCCTATTCCTGAAAGCACTGTTCATGGACAAGAAGCCTAGCCCTCAGCATTCCTGTTTCAGTTTCTGAGGCCAATGTTTAATGTAACTTCTAGGACCCAACCTCCAAGTTTCAAGCTCAAAAGTTCAGACAAAACTCGCAGAGCACTTGAAGATGCTACCCAAGGTACAACAATGTATTGGCTTTCTATACTGGACCAAAGCACCTGAGACAATTAAGTTAAAAAGATGGAAGGTTTACTTCATCTCACAGCAGGGGAACCTCTAGACAAAGATAAGGGTGGCAGGTCCTTTGCTTTGGTTCTCTGAGGGATTGTAACATCATAGTGTGGTAATAAATAAATTGCTTGTCATTAACAAGGAAAGCCCTTCAAAGGCGGTTCTAGTGATTTAAAGACTTCTTACTAGGCTCCGCCCAAAGGTTCCATCACTTCCCAGGTAATCTTAGAGACCAAGTCTTTCATGTAATACCTTGGGTAATACAAAGCACTCAAATCATAGCAAATAGTCTCATCAAGAGCAGCATAACCCTGATGAGTGTGGGGACCACCCCAGGAATCTGCTTTGCCACCCAAGCTGGTCTGAAACCTCTAAGAAGAAGAAAGCCAGGGTCACCAGAGGCTGTTAAAATTATTTTATTTTATATGTATGAATGTGTTGCCTGCATCGATGTCTGTGTATCATGTGTGTCCCTGGCACCTTTGGAAACCGGAAGAGGGAGTTGTATCTGAAACTGGAGTTACAGATGGTTGTGAACTACCTTGCAAGAACCTGTGTCCTCTGGAAGAGCAGCCAATACTCTTAACTGCTGAGCCATCTCTCCAGCCTTGTTAAAATAATAATAATAAAATAATAATAATAATAATAATAATAATAATAATAATAATAATAGAGGTTTTTTTTAAACCCGCTATGGTGAAGCACAGGGATGAAGCAGGAAACTAAAGAAAAAGGAAGAGAATGGCAAAAAAGACAGGAGGAGAGAAGGAAGGAAGGAAGGAAGGAAGAAAAACCGGGGTGTAGATGATCGTAACACCCCAACAGAAGTGCCTGCACCTCAGAGGAGTTGCCTGTTGTCACAGAAGAAAAAGGGACCTTTGTAAATAGAAGCTCTGCTAAAATACATTGTCAGTAGAGACAGAAAATGTCCCCAAAGCCCCTTTCCAGGAGACCCACTCAGCAAAGCCAGCAGGAGAATTCCAGACCCCCCACGAAGTCCCAGAGCAATTATCTTGGATTAAGGGGCTCAAGAGCTGCTTCTCACAGTATTGTTTTCCAAACCCAGAGGGCTGCTGAAATTATTATTTGGTAATAATTCCAAAAGCTCTGAAACTAGTAACATTTGTTCAAACTAGGGAGGAGAAGTAAGACACCATGACAGGGGATAATGCATGCTGTTTTTATTTCAGAGACATGCACGGGATGTCAAGGAGAGGGCTCCACCTTAGCTCTTGGGAAATTGCAGAGCCAGGTGCACAGGGGGACGGTCTGCGCGAATCCAGAGACTGGATGAGTGACAGCTCAAAGCAGCCTGGATACATCTGTTGACATCAGTGGGTTATGCTTCATATATTTCAGAAAGACTGTTCAGCTGAAAGGCGTTCTGACAGGTGCTTAAAGGATGCCAGTTCAACCCTGTGAAAGATGGACAAGGGGCAGAAAGGGATGGGCCAGGTACTATGATGCTGCTTATTTAAGCAAGAAGAATTCTTTCACATGGCATACTATCTCACATGTATTTTATAAGGCAAAAATGAGACAAGCAAATAAATGTTTATAGAAAAATCTGGAAGGGTTGGGGGGGTCCATCATTTTTAAATGCATTATATCCCACAAAAAGATTATAAATAATTTATTTGCCAAAATGTTACCTATTTCGTGTTACTTCCTGGGGAAATCAGGACCACACACAGTGTTTTCTGACTTTGAGATCAGACATCCACAGCCTGGCCTTCAGGTGCACTATGGGGCATTCTGGTCAGAGACAGTGACTCCATGATTCTCAGATTCCCTGACTTCCTCTAGTCAGCTAGGGCGCCTGAGAGTCCACAGAATTTCCTTACAGGATGGGGATAACATTTAAGTCTCAACCTTATTTTTTTGAGGTAGAAGAATTTTACTTAAAATTTCTTTTCATCTAAGCAATAAAATTAAAAACTCAATTTTTGCAGAAAATAATTGCAAATGTTGTTCAGATATTTATTGTGTTTGCCTGGAATTGGCAGTTGAAATGTCTTCTTACCTTTTCTCACATTGCTCTAGAGCCCTCAGGTGGACAATTGTAGGTACTGCAGAACTGATGGACTTTTGAAGGTCCGTATAGAGGAAGCTCTTGGAGCTGTGAACCACATGAAGATGCGAAAGATTTTTAATATTGGTTTTACGCTAAAGTAAAGACATTAAGGAGACATTGTCAATGCTGTTGGGTAAAAATAAGCTTTAAAACATGTATTTTCAGCCAAAATACTTGTATACATGACAGTCCCACAGTCCAAATTGGTCTCTTCCTCCTCTTCCTCCTCCTCTTTCTCTTTCCTCTTCCTCTTCTTACTTCCTTTCTTCTTACACTTGTATTTAAAATTTCTATCTATTTATTTTATGTGCATGGATGCTTTGCCTGTGTGAATGACTGTGTATCACCTGTATGCTTGGTTCTCAAAGAGGCCAGACAGGGTAATGGACCCCCCCCCCCCATCCCGGCGCTGGAGTGACAGATGGTTCTGAGCTGCCAAGTGAGTGCTGAGAATACAGCCTGCGTCCTCTGGAAGAGCAGCCAGTGTCCTTCACCATGGTGTCATCTCTCCAGTCCCCTGGATGTGCTCTAAATGGTGGATCGTCCAGCTTGCTCACATCGTTTGTCATGACTAGCTTTTAGGCAGTCCTTACATGAAACAGAACAGTCTTTGCACATGAAGCTAAGTTAAACACACTGCCCCTCCTATCCTGTGTCTTCTGAGAAGTGGAAGGAGATGTCAACTTGTGTTTTGTGAGCTTTGTGGAAGAAAATTAAGTTTGCTTTAAATCAGGAGTGGGAAAAAAAGCAGTAAATCTTTTAGGTGTGTGAGTGACAAGAAAATTCTAGAACATTATATAAGTACTTTAAAGTGTAGACATTAAAAAATATCAAAACACTTCTGATTTGATTTTGATCTCTGCCCAGTGTTGTGATTCTTGACACATATTGGTAAGGCTTGTGACTTGATTATATTGTGAAGATGGAAACTCCGTTGTTTACTAAATAGTCTGTCCTCACACCACACAAAGATGAGGTTTGGCTATTTACATCCCAGCGCTCAGTTTCCCGGACTTTAAATGAGGTTACATTTCGACTCTGAATGAAGGGTCATGAAAAAAAGAATGGCAGCCTTAGAAAGTTTCTGAACGTTTAATGACCAAAACTTAATTTAAAATACAATAAAGCAATAAGGTATCTGGGGGGTGTGTGGCAACACGTGTTAGGGATCTGTTGCAGAGCTTCAGTGAAGCCTCGACTATGAACACACAGCATGCTTCAACATAAACCCAAGCTGCCTGGACACTTGGGTGAGACTTAGACTATATATCATGGATTATATGTTAGGAATTGCAGAAGTTTGGTGCTGCTCATACAGATCTCTGATCTGCAAAAATGAGGCATTTTAGTAATGGAAAACAAAGGCTTTTTAATTCTTTCAGCAGGCCTCAAATTCAAGTATTAAGTTAGTATAGCTTTGGAGTGTTAGAAAGTTTCATTTTTAACACTGCTGTTCAAGTTGATGATTCAGGTTTCACACTGTTAATTCATTTTGCTTTGAGTCTAGAATAAAATTCCTGATGATTTCTGAAATGGCTTCAAACATATTTCTGACCCTCTACTTTGTGTTTATGTAAACCCGTGCTTCTGATATTAAGATTATAAATCAAAATCCCAATCAATTTTGGAAAATGTTGAAGATATTCTAAACCTTGTGGTATTAAACCTTCAGCTGGGATGTAGAATTTCATGTTAAAATAAGCAATCACTAAAACCCCCAAACCCAACCAACTAAATAAACAAAAAGTAAATAAAACAAACTAAAGGAAGGCACACTTATGCCATTATTGTTCAAATTTGCTTCCATTTTAAGAAACGGTTAACATTTCTATACATTAAAATCTTGTTTTAAAAATAAAAAATACTTCATGACTTAGAATCAGCAAATGCTCTGCTTGTATATCCATTTTATAGACTTACATGTCCAGAATCTGGTAAAAAAAAATTCAGATAAAATGTTTAAGAAGACCCGACCTAGCAACAACAATTCTAGATGCCTTTTAGCATTTCAACTTCAGTCACATAAAGATGCCAAAGTCCCCAAGCTTTGAAGACTTCTCTGACTTTAGTGAGGTCTAACCCCCTATTGACTTGTGAAAAATAAGAGTGCTCATGTTTGAAATGAGCCACATTCAGGTATCATTCACAAACAGCAAAATGCAGCCAGTAGAAGTAATCATTGACAAGTGTTGACAAACATTTCTTCCCTTGAGCCAGTCAGTGTCTGTGGAGTGTAAAATTCCCATCACCCTTTACAAAGGCTACTATCACCTCAGGAGATATTCCTACACTGGAACTCCCCTGGATAGCCAGTATGTGTGGAATGTAGGCAGAAAACATTGTGCACTGGTCTGGCTGTGGGGACTTCATTGGAATAGAATTTTTCTTATCTCCTGGGAACTCAGAGTCAGTGTAGCAACTAGCTAAGCAAATCAATGTCAATTCTACCTACTCAAACACTCACCAAATTGTTTCAGATGGGTTGAAGCCATCCTTATGGACAAAGTTGAATCTGTTTCTCATGTTATTCCCAAGTCTCTCAAGTCCCTTAACTGAATGTGACCAACTGGTTCCCAGTGAGACCTAGGAAACTTAAATTCCTTCCAGGTTGAAGATTAAAAATAAAACTGGTTTACCCTCTTGACCTTCCCTGAAAAAAGCAAGTATTTTTGTGTGTGAGAGAGATAAATCCATAGTAGACCTGGCTGAGGTGACCTTCATTTTCTTCAAGAGTCATTGTATACACTAAGCTGAGCATCTAGATACCTTTTGATACAGGTCTTCATGTGGTGACCCCAAGCATAAAATGATTGAGAACCTCTGTTTTAGGTCCATTCAGCCTTATTGTTACTCTATGAGTTCTTGACACATTCTATTCCAGAAGGGTAAGGCACTTCACTCCACCTTAGACTTCTCATCCTCACACATCAGCTGTGGCCTTTTCTGACATAGACGTCTAGTTGTTTCTATTTGCTGAAGTTTCGCATACAAGCCAGAGCTCCATCCAAGTCAACCTTATCTACCATGTGCACTCAGAGGTTTCTTGAGTCTTGATCTCTTAGGTGCAGAGGCTCTTAGCTCAGACCTAGTGCATTTGGGTCCTGTGGGGCTTACGGCCTCTCATCTGATGGGCAGGCTTTTGGGTCTATAGTGCAGCGAACACTAAGGTGTTTACCCTCTGGGACTTCAAACTTCAGGGTTTCTCTCTCATCCTCTCTCGTCTTCCCCATGAAGAGATGAGTGACCAGGAAATGTTAAATGGCCATACTTGCTGAGGCAAGAATAAAAGTCAGGGCTTCAGCTTATTAACTTCCTTTTCTACCATACAAGCCTGCTGGATTCAAGAATAAGCCAGAAAATTTGATAGAGTTGTACATTGCGCTTACAGAGAGACATGGAACTGATGTCTGTTTCTGAGGGCACACAGAAAAATTTTAAGACTTTCATAGAATACCAAATAATAATAATGACAATATCATCAACATCGGAGATGATATAACATGGATCATGATTTTAAGATCCAAGCACTAAAAAAATAATACAGATCTAATGTGGTGATATATTTGATTGGAACAAACATAACAATGTTGCAACATACTTCATGGAGGCCTTGCTCCTGGTTCCCACCAGAGTGCACTCCCACGGATGAGCACAGCAGTTGCTGAAGGTATTCGACAAGTCTCATCTCCCACCTCCCACCTCTGAATGACAACTAGTGAGCTCACACTGTCCCCTCAGAGAGATTCCAAGCCTGGGACAAGTTACATAAATTTACCAGTTCATAAGCACAGTCTGAAACATCCATAAGCTTGACTAGGCAGTGCCTACCTTGGTTACAGAGGATCAACCAAGCACAATTTATAATATGCAGTTATGGAGATTCCATGCTCTCTGAACTGTGATGTAGGGGAAGAAGTAAAATGCTTACTCAGTCTTACAAGTTATATGTGTACTCATGCTGCTCCCTCCACATACTCATTTCTATATCTATTAGGCATTATCACATTAAGTATTTATTGATAATATATAATATAGAAGAATTCGATCAGTAAGACTCTCCTATATTAGTTACAAATATAGGTAATTCATTACCACTCTGCTAGACATTACCAAAAGAAGCTCAAAATATCACAGGGGCAGACAGGTAACTGAGAGACCTGGCCTAGGATGGGGTCATAGGTGGCTTTCTGGAGGGGTAGAGGTTTCAGCAAACTGAAAGGTGGATAAGGTTACATGGGTGCCAACAGCTGAGAGAGCTGTGGGTGTGTTCAATCCCATTCCTGAAGAAACTTAGAGACTCCTATTTTTCATACAGAGCATCTGTTCTTTGTGAGGAAACAGGAGAGGTCTGAAGGTGTTGTATTGAGGTTTCTTGGTCCCAGGCAGCCAGAGGTCCAGACCCACAGACCTTCAGCCCCAGACCCCTTAGCCGCCCGCCACTGCTCAGGCACCCAGAAAAGATTCAGACGCTTATATTAACTTCATGCTGTTTGGGCTATGGCTCAGGCACATTGCTAGCTAGCTCTTACATCTTAATTCAACCCATTTCCATTAATCTGTCTGCCATGTGGTCCGTAGTTCATCTGTGTTCTTTACATGTTGCTCCTTTGGGCTTCTGGCTCAGTCTGCCCCTCTTTTATCAATGGGGTTGGCCACACCCCTTCCAGGAGCCCTGGACCCTGGATAAGCATTCTCGGATCTTATCAGCTGACACCTGAATCCCACCACATGAGGGGCTCCATTCTCATAAGTTGACAGACACTGCTGACCTGTCACAGCACTGCAGGACCCAAACCAGCATCTCGGGAAGGGAGGAAAGAAGACTTTTGACCCCTGGAGGAATTATAATCTCAGTCCCCAAATGAGCAGCAAGGCTCAGATGAGCCTCATGCTGTGGTTATATGATGACAGTGCTCAGAGATCCCCATTCTGGAGAAGAACTACACCGGCCAGGAGCTGATGTAGGAAATGGTGTCAGTGCTCACTGACACCAATTTATGGACAAAGAAAGGAAAGCTAAAAGAGACTAAACATCTGGTTTCTCAACCCTATTGGACTGGGAACCAATTATCTTGATTCTAAAACTCCAGCATCCTTTCTACTCACCCAAAGCTGACAACCGTACAAGACAGGGGTCAGGGTGGGGAGAGGCCAAAGAGCAAGGAAGGGAGAGAGAGGAAACAGAGAAGGAAAGGGTAGGTCGAGGGCACAGAAAACACACACGAGTAGACAAGAGGAAAAAGGAAGGCAGGCCAAGTTGGACTTTTCTAGTTCTGTGCTTGAGCAAGCAGAGGCTCATTTCCTGGCTCTTGGAATATGGCCCATCTAGTCATGCACGGCATTAGAGATGTTTCTAGAATACCACCCTGACATCCCTAGCTCCATTCGCCAGTTTTCTCATTCTTGTAACCAAGTACACGACCATGACCAAGTCATGTAATGGAGGATGGGTTTACATTAGCTCACAGCTCAACAGGGGAAGGCACAGCAGGGAAGGCATGGTAGCTGATGTGGCTTGGTCCTCTCTGCCAGGATCTTGCAACTTGTCACATTGCGGAGGGAAAAGGAAGCAGAAAGAGATGGAGCTGTTGTGTGTATTTGCCAGCTAGGCCTCTCCTCTTGAAGGTTCTGCAACCTCTCCAAAGAGCACCTCCTGGGACCAAGTATTCAAACCCGTGGCCTTGTGAGTGACAATTCTGGCTAAAAGCTGTAGCTAGAAGTTTTCTGACCCATTCAGGCCCTCAGTCTAGAGGAATCTATCTCATTTGAGGTCCCACAGCCACCTATAAAATAATTACTCAGAAGCTTATATTAATTACAAACTGGTTGGCCTATGGCTCAGGCTCATTACCAACTAGCTCTGACAACATAACTCAACCCATTTTTATTAATCTGTGTATTGCTTCATGGCTCCATGGTGGCTTTACCTGTGTCCCATTACATCTTGCTTTCTGGGCAACAGCCCTCCTTTGTTTTTATCTGTGCTTGGATTTCCCACCTGCCTCTAAGCTGCCTTGCCATAGGCCAAAGCAGCTTGTTTATTAATCAATGGTAATAAAGTATATTCACAGTGTACAGAAAGACATCCCACACCAGAATGCATCTCACTGTCCTCACCGTCTCTTTTCTCACCTGCTCCATGCTTTCATGGCTGGTTATAGACCTGCCATCTCTATTGGCAGCATCTCTCTTCACATTCTTTACCACACAATAGCCTTGAGTCTCTATGGTTCCTTGGGTGTTACATACAAATTTATTGCTCTACAAAATTTCAAGCTCCTTAATAGCATTTAGAGTAGATATCAGTTTATTTGGTAGCCCAGGTTGGTCTACAAATCACAATCTTCTTGTCTCAGCCTTCAAGTATTTGAATTAGAGGTCTACACTACTGTACTTGATTCAGACACATTTTATACTTGTCTTTGTTTAAGTTATATCTTGGCTTACAGACTCCACTCTGAGCCCATCATTGGTATCTGTATAAGTTCTCTACCTTGCTTCAGTTTCCCCCTCTGAAAATTGGGGGGAACAATTTCCTTGTCTCCAAAGGTTGTTAACAGTCTGAGAATCTACCTTTAACTTAGTTTTGTTTTGCATAAACAAGTCTTTGCCTGAATGTATAGATATATACCATGTACCTGTTTGAGGCAAAAGAGAGTATTGGATCCCCTGAAGTTGGAGTTAGATGTGGCTATTAGCTCCCATGTGGGTTCTAGGAACAGAAATTAGATCCTCAGCAAGAACATAGGCACTCTTAACTGTTAAGCTATTTGTTCCACCCCACTAAGTGGAGTCTTAATAAATGATTGCCAGATTATGTACTAAGACATTTTCCACTGGAAACACAGTTCATATCTGTGGAAGCAGAAAGTACTATTTATTAGGTCACATAAATGGGAAAGTCATGCACGAAAGGATGCAGTAGCTCAAGGATGTCCATTTCTTTCCATCCTTCACCTCTGATGAGACCTGTCAACTTTACCTGGCCAGGGTCACATGGTGATGGAGAGATATAGACTAATACTCTAAGCCTAAATATCCCTGAGGTTACCCACAAGACCAAATATCTTTTGAGAAAGACTCTTCCCTTGAGCCCTCAAGTGCTGACATTTGGGAGGTCAACAACATTCATATCATGAGCCTCTGCTAAAAATGAAAAGGGGCAGAAGGAAGAAATTGTAGAGGCTAGGCAATGTCACAATGTATCCCAAGATACACAAGCACATAGAAGAGGTAATTACCACAAATAAATGCGTTTGCTTGCTGTGTTATCATAATACAGTATCGCTTCACTGCTCAGCAGTCCTCTCCAAATGTTTAAGGCTGTAGGTCATTTCTTTTTTCCATTTGAAAGACTGACAGATAGTTGATAGTTAATTTCTGGGCTAAACATTTTTTTTCTGATCTAGCCTTAGATGTTGTGTAGATAGAGCATTAAACTAGTCTGGTGAACACAGATCCCCTGAATAAGCTATTTGCTCCAGACCCTCTGAGTTCTCACTGCCTTATTTTGAATATGCTGGACTGTTAATAACTGTTTCATTAGACTAAGAAGCTTGAAAGTCTAATGAAACAGTTATTTGATCCTCATGCCAAGGCAGGAACAGGAAAGACTTAAATCCCTTATATTATCATAAATAATTAGCACTTCTAATATCTTTTATTAGCACTTAATTCATTTAAGAGGTGTTATCCAACTATTAAAGTGTCTAGGGCCAGAGACTTAGCTCAGCTTGTCCCGCATTCAGGAAGCCTTGGGTTCAGTTCCCGGCATCACATAAACCATATGTGGTGGCATGAGTCTGCAATCAGAGCATTTCAGGAGTAGAGTCAGGAAGATGAGAAGTTCAAGGTCATCCTCAAGTATATCAAGAGTTGAGGCCAAGCTGAGCTATATAAATGTTTCAAAGAAAGCAAAACAGAAAGGTCAAATGTTAAGTTGCCTTAATAATGAGGAGTGAGATCACACTGTTTCCTGTGCATGGGCTGGCACCTTGGAGCCCATTCCCTGCAGAGGAGTGCCCAACACAGTCTTGATATTGGGATGAGGAATTCAGACTTGCCTGGAATGGATGTGCCATGCTGAGCTAACCCACCTTGGGACTTCTTGCCCTTTTCGGGGAGGGGATGGGAGGACTGGGAGAGGAGGAAGGCTGAGTGGGAGGGGTTGGGAGGAGGGAAGGAAGGGGGAGCAGGGGAATACATGGATTAAAAAGATATTTTTTAAATAAAAAATAATAAAAATGAAGAAAAATTATACAGCAACAAACACTTTGCTAGCAAAGTATTGTCCTATCACAGGACAATCCAGGAACATAGTATCCATTGTGTATTCCACCCATCCTGGGTGCCCTTGGGCTTGAGGGAAGCTTAGGTTTAGGTCAACTTGGAACTTCTTAGCTGAAAATTCCACTTTTATTATTAGGAGCACGCTGTAAACGAAAGCAAAGATGCCCCAGCACTGAAAGTACCCACTTATTGGCCACTTTGCCAAGTCTTTACTTTCGTTAGAGAAATTCACAGAGTTAAAACACCCTCCAAGAGCCTCATGCTGGGTTCACTTTGCACACTTCCTCCCTCCCATCCCTTTGACAGTTTCAGCTGTAGCTGCAGATCAGCATCCAAGTATCTTAAAGGATAGAATTCCTCACCCAGCCCCCACCGTTCCTTTCAACAGTTTGGAGATGATTAAAAAACAAAAATATCTAAGCCCGCCATTGATATTTTGTCTTCCCTTGAGGGTGGGTAGAGGTAGGGGTTGCAGTTGGCTTGGCTCAGTCCTGACAAGTAATGAAAGTCATTCTAATTTTTATTTAAGAAAAAGCAATTTTCATAAACGGTGTATCACTAATGGACTGTGATCATGTAAAGCCCCACAGCAAATGACTCTTAATCCAGTTCTCTATGCTGCCTTACCTGAGGGAAATAATACCCACCCTTTCCCGGGCTGGCACTCTGTTCACAGGGACTGCTTCAATATATATTAATCCTACCATTTATCTTTGTCAACTGAGAACAAAAATAATTTGTGGAAGAGTAAACAGAGGCACAGAGAGGAAGGGAGCCCGGCATTATTAAACAGCAGAAAGCAGGTGCTGGCAAAGCCCAGCTTATTTTTATTGCAGAACGTGAGTAATTCTCCTTCTGCATCTGTGCATAGTAAATATGGCGAGGGAAAAACCTCACATTTTACAGGAAACTGAAACTGCCGCCGAGAAAGGAGGGCAGGTGCAGGCACCAAGAAAGGAGGGCAGGTGTGGGCACCAGGGCATGAGTTTTAAAAATCAACCTGAAAAATGGGAGACTGGTGGCCTCTAAAGAGCAGAAGGGAAAATGTAGGAGAGGTGAGCCAGGGGAAACGTCTACTTGCTTTGAGAAACAGGAGACTCAGCCCAGGGAAAAAACTCAGAAAGGAAAATTCTTCCTATGCAAGCATGAGGCCCTACGTTAAAGCCCCAGATCTATGGAAAAGCTGCACATAGCAGCTCTCCTTTGTAATATCAGTGCTGAGATGCAGATAGAGGTGACTCCCCAGGGCTTACTGGACTGCCAGCCTCCAAAACAGCCAGCTCCAGGTTCATTGAGTTCACAAGAAGGTGGTACATGAGAGAAGATTCCTTATGGCCACCTCTGAGCTTCCACATGGAGATGAACAGGCAGGCAGGCAGGCAGGCAGGCAGGCAGACAGACAGACAGACAGACAGACAGACAGACAGACACACACACACACACACACACACACACACACACACACACACACACACACACACCCCACTTACATGCAATGAGATAATAAAAATGTACCTGCTGTTCACTTTAAGGCACTCTGGGTCTCTCTCCTACCAGCTCTCAATCCCACAAACATTTTGATTATTTGACTTGTTGTCAATTGGCTGTCACTTCAATCAGCTAGCTCTTCAGCCCGCCTCTCCTAGCAGGAACACACACTGGAGACAGACACTGAAGAGGAGGAAGCTTCCAGCCCTTGGGAGCTGGAGACAGGAGGACTGTGAATTTGAAGTTGTCCTGGACTACAAAGAGATCTTATCTCTAAAAGAATATGAAAGGCTCTTGGCTCCAGAGATTTTAGTCTGTGGTCACTTGGGTATCTTGTTTGTGGCCACTGAGGCAAATACCGTGATGGGGATTGCAATAAATGATGTAAGCAAATACCATGCAGGAGATTGCCTGTTTGCATCATGCATCGTGATTAGAGAGAGGCTTGCGAGTGAATAAAGCATGGTAATGGCATGCCTTTAATTCTAACACTCAAGAGAAAGAGGCATACAGGCAGATCTCTATACATTCAAATCTAAAACCCAATTTACGTAGGGAGTTCCAAGCCTGCCAAGGCTACATGGTTGAAAATCTAGCCTTTCAACTTTCTGCTCGGGGTGCCTGCTGCCGTTTCTTCTCAATCATTATGGACTTATCTTCTGGAACTGTAAGCCCAAATAAACTCTTGCTTTAAAATAGCCAAATAAATAAATAAATAAATAAATAAATAAATAAATAAACAAACAAACAAACAAATAAATAATAAGAAAGAGAAGAAGAGGAAGAGGAGGAAGAGAGAGGCTTTCTAGTGACTCCACTTCCTCATGCCCACAGACCCCACTTCCACAACATTGTTCTACCAATCAGACAGTAGCTCTAGAGGTGGAGACCCAAACCATTAGCTTGTGAGCCTTTGGGACACATTTCAATCTAAGCATTATAACCAGTACAGATATGGTGGTGATAGGGTAAGCGCTGTCACCAATCCTCTGATGAACAATGAAACTTTTTCCTAAAGTCCTCATGCACCGTGCCTTTGGATGCACTGTGACAATCCTCACACCGCTGTGTAGGTAAGATAAAGGACTTGAGAGCCATATTACACTCAGAAGGTTGAGTGACTTCTCTAAAATTCAAAGTTCTATGACCTCCGATTTTTGAGAGTGAAGACCAGGACTTCTGAGCACATGTTGTATTGTATATTGCATACTGGAATGCTTAGATAATTCACAGAATTTGCCCCAATTTGCTTTGTCTGATGGCATCTCATGATGAGATTCTGAGTATGCAGATTTTGCCAGGAATATTTTGGAAATGCATTTCCCTTTTTTTTTTTTTTTTGCATCATATTTAAAGAGGCATAATGATGGTGCTTTGCTTTTGAGGCAGGGCCTTGCTACAGAGCCGATGCTGGCCTTGACAGATCTTGCTGTGTTCCAAAATGCTATGATTCTGGCTAGTTCGGACACACTGTTTACAGTGTTTTCCCTATGTTTTATCATTTCTCCTTTGTAAGGTGCCTCTGATTTGGGAAGATACTTTGAGATGGGGTAAATGTTTTATTTCCCATTAAAACTTTAGCCATGGCTTTCATCATTTACTGTCAATATTTGCCTCTGGTGGCAATGTGTTAGTTGTGGATGCCAAAGTCTGTCATATAGGATGTAGTCACTAACCAGCTTTCAATTTCAAAGAGGACTTTTCTAACCTGTCCTAGTTTTTAATACGTCTATTCAGTTTAGCCACACCAGAATGGGCACATCGATTCAGATTTTATAGATTTTATATTCTCTGTTGTTATCATTATATGGTCAGTTGGTGCCCTTCAGGCCAGGTCCTATGGACCTTTCACATGTATTATGGACTGAACTGTGTTCTCGATAGCCTCACTCACAAACTGAAGCCTGAACTTCAGTCTGACTGCATTTGGAGATGGGGCCTTTAAGGATGTAATTATGAATATATGGGGTCTAAGGGTAAGTAGTAACCTACTAAAATTGGTGTTCTCAGTGTGTAGGTGGACATCTGAATGTGTTTCTGGGTGTGCATGTATGCCCTCTGTGGACATGTGTTATGTACCTTGGGCATTCTTTCTCAGCCACCAACCACTCACTCACTTTTCTCTCTCTTTCTCTCTCTCTCTCCCCCCCCCTCTGTCCTTTTCCTCCTCTGTGTTTAAATGGAGAAAAGGACCAAATGTATACACATAAATAATTGTCTCTCTACAAGTCAAGTAGAGAACCAGCCCTGCCGAACCATGGACTCGGATATCTAGCCTCCTGAATTGTGAAAGTTCATTTCTGCTCTTGAAGCTTCATCTGTGGTGTTGGTTCTGGTAGCGTGAACAGGCTCTGCAGTATGTTCTCTATTTCCTCACTTTGTGCTTTAAAGTGAAGTTATAGGCTTGTTTTCTCTTTCCTTGCCCAGCCTCCCACAAAAGATCCTTGATTCTCAATGGTAGAGGATGTTGTTTAGTGGTTAGTAGCTACGGGCTCAGAGTGCTCACTATGACTGAGAGTCACTGCTTCTCAATGGCAGAGCATGGATATGGCAGAGTGAAGGCCACCTTATGCCTATTGAATCTGGGCTTTCACTTCTTACAGAAAAGTATGAAGAGCTGATTTTTGAGACAGAAGATCTTTCTAATATCATTTATTAGATCATAAGGAATCAAATCTCATTTTCAGTGTGGGGAGGAACAGTTGTGAACACAGGCAAACACACACCATGCATTTAATTTTGTCTGACACAATTACACAAATGTAGACAGATTATAGGATTGAATTTATATACTGAAATTTGCAGTTCAGTATCCCCTCTATCCTCAAAATTCCAAATGATGTGTACTCACAGGGACATAGTAAAATGCTGATGAATTCAAGCTATAATCAGACTTTTTTCTGTTCTACCAGCCAGCTCCCAAACAACCACATGGAGACTTTTTATTAACTATGAAAACTTGGCTACTAGCTTAGGCTTGTTCTTAACTAGCTCTTATAACTTAAACTAAGCTATGTATATTCATTTACTTTCTGCTTTGTAGTTTTATTGCCTTTCTTCTGTACTGCTCATGCTGCTTTCTCTGAGTTTTGGCATCTCCGTGACTCAGCCTTTCTTCTCTCTAGTGTCTTCTGTGTCTGGCTGTTCCCCCTACACCTTCTGCCTAGCTAGAGGCCATTGAATTTTTATAAAACCAATGAGAAGTCACCTTGGCAAAGGCATATCTTCACAGTGTACAAAAAGATTATCCTACAACACTGAGCTTTGTTGAGAGAGATGAAAAACATTAAGAACCCCCTGGAAATAGGACCATAAGAAACTCAAACCTTTGTGTGGTAAAAATAAGAAAAGTACTACTATGTCCCAGCTCTTGACAGTGGAAGATTTGACTAAGGAGAGAAGCCAAACAGGTCTTAGCTTTAGATGAAGACAGCTCACTACACTCAGGAGCTTCACCAACAGCTACAGGTTCATTTCATCTTAAATCACTAGAGCATCCCTGACACCACTGTACTCCAGCCTAGAGTGTTTTGGTCAGTACTGAAGAGAATGGTACTAAGTAACCACAGGAGCAGAAGTCAGGCATCTCTGTTGAGAGGTGTGATGACTTAAGTGAGAAATACCCACCCCACCCCTACCGTATCCCATAGGCTCTTTACCTGGACATTTGGTTCCCAGTTGGTGGCAGTTTGGGGAGGTTTGAGAGGGGCAATCTTGCTGGAGGAAGGATGTCATTAGGGGTTTGCTTTGAGATTATCCAGCCTTGTCTCACTTCTAGTTTGCTCTCTCTGCTTCATGCTTTCTGTTGAGATGGTGAGCTTTCTGCTTTCTGCTCTGGCTACTGCCTTTCTGTTTCCCTGCTATGATGGACTCTTATTTCATTGGAACCATAAGCACAAATAAAACAAACTCTCTTATAAATTGCCTAATTTTATCACAACAGCAGAAAAATAACTAATATAAGAGGAAAGGAAGGGCATGCAGGGCAGTGTGCCCCAAATCTCTGAAGAAGCACACACGAAAGTATATAGAATAAAATATCTTCTCTATTGTTTTTGGCCATATACCCTGCTCCTTAACAGCATCATACAGAGGTACACAAATGGATTCTTATCACATCTGGGGTAAAAAGAATCATTAATAAAACAAGAAGCCTTACTAAGTGTTATTTTTGTTGCAATGTTACCTACATTTTTGTTTACAAATTTCTACAGGCTTGAGTTATCTCATAAAGATCATATAAGACATCTCCTCTAAAATTGTGCTCAAGATTTCTGGTTCCATTTCTTTCTGAGGTGACACTGTCCACAGTGGACTGGACCTTCCCAGATCAATCAAAAACTTTTCCATAGACATGGTTGAAGACCACTCTGAGGCAATTCTTTATCTGAGTTTCTTTCTTCCCACATGTCTTCAATTTGTGCAACTTTACAAAAATTAATCAGCCAAATAGATTATCTAGAATAAGTCTGTCTTTAGCTCTGATATGCTATCCTTCTTACATTTGATCCAGACCCCAGTTCCACTTGACTTCACTTGATGTACCTCTGTAGACTTCTTGTGTTTGGGAGTTCCTTAGATTGCTTTTGAATTGTGGAGAGTAGTTTTTTTTTGTTTGTTTTGTTTTGTTTTGTTTTTTAAATAATGCCATTCACTTTGAACTTCTGTATTTCCTTTTGACTTATAATGGGCTTATATCCCAATATACACATTATAAGATGAAAATATCGAAGTCAATAAAGTCTTTAATATATCTAAGATCATGGATTATCCCAGATCATTTTATACGTGCTCAGAACATCACATGAGCCAACAGTTGGGGCCTGTCACCTAATGCAAAATATATTTCCTAAGAGTATTGTGTATCTCATGCAAGCTAATGAGTACTCTGAGAGTGTTAAAAGCAGAATGGTTGAAGGCTGAACCTTTGCATCATCTGAACATTGAGACATTGTTAAGTCAAACCATCCAAGTTTGGACCGTCTCTAACTGTCTTTCTTTGGAATACCAATGAACAAAAGAAGAGAATTTACCTCTCAGTATCTACTCACTCTCCCTTCTCATGTTCCCATCTTGCTAGATTCCATGGGCAGAATCTCAGTCTGATCTCAGCCTTGTCATAGACCTGAGGTGCATAGTGAAGGCCCATGACGGGATCTTTAGGGTCACTCTAGATTCATTCTTTTGAGGGAAATTCAGGATCTGTTCAAGGAATCCTCAGTTCTCTGATCCCACAGCTTTATTTGTGTATGAGAATATAGACATACAATGGACTTGTACTTGTTTATAACTATATAGCATAAAATCTCTACTTTTCTTGGACCTGGACAAATGATCAGGTCTGGTAGACACCTCTCCCCTATGTGATTACTGGAGTCATCAATGAACTGCCTTACTCAGTCATGCAACACATGGCTGTATAAGTTCAGAGAAACTGACCAAATGGGCCCTAAACCCTATCTGAGCCCAATAGAATACCTCTCTGGGAAATTAGCACCAGAAATAGAGACACTGGTCAATGATTCTTAACTGTAGCTGCATAAAGGAATCTCTGTGAGCTTTTCAAACAAGCTAATGGCTTCAGCGTCTGAGACTTTGCTCCAGTATCTAAATCTATCCAGGATTTAGGCTATTTCTTCGCAGGTACTTGGGTAGGGATTTTTTCAGTATTTTCTTTTTTTAACTGTCAAAACTTCCAAATGTTTAGAAATACAACAGTAATAATACGGCATACATCCTTGAGTACAGCTTCTAGATTTAGTGATGCTTACGGTGGGAAGAAGGGAGGAAGATGGAAAGCGGAGGAGAAAGGAGGGAGTGTCAAAGGCTGAAGGGGTAAGGCTGGTAGAAGATCTAAAGCTGGGACTGGAAAGAAGAGAAGGAAATAATATCTCCCCGCTTTCACCCTTGTGGTGAAAATTCTTGACTGATTGTCAGAGTGCTGTCTAATTTTAAACTCAGAGCCAATTAGACCCAAAGAGAATCTTTTAAAGAGACCCATTTTCTCTTATATATATTTTCTCTTACACGTGAGATTGAAGCCACAGCCAGTCTCATACAAAGTCCAGGGTGCAGGAACCCCAAGACCCACACGAGCCCTGTCTAGCTTTCTGTCTTGCACCAAGTAAAGCATTCCCACAACATTCTGCACCCACATGCAGACTCAGTGCTTACAGATTTTAAATGCTGTTTCCTGTAGATCAAGACATGTATTATATAACCATAAGGTCATCATAAAACTTAACCCTGACCCAATTCTGTTATTAGTCCAGAGTCCATTTGAAATTTCAACACTTGTCCAAATGTCTAGCTGTCTCTTTGGCCCAGTATCTGCTCCTGCCTGCTCTCACTTCATGTGCCTCTGTGGATGTCTTCCCTCAGTGGTCTTAAGATGCTTTCTGAATTATAGAGATTGGTTATTTGGAAGAACATCACTCACCTTGAACTTCTCTAATACCTTTATTTTGGGTAGGGCATCATGTCCTTTATAAGGTCAGTCTTTCTAGGATTCATGAGAGGCCCACTTGTTCCAACACAGGTGGCATTGACTTTGAACTTGGCTAATTTTTCATTCATGATGAATGAAATGACTTTGGAAGGGAGATTCTAGAACACCAAGGTCTTGTGTTACCGGGAGAGGGAGATGTATTCGATGATGACTCTTTGCTTGCTCTGTGCATACTTCAACATTGCAGCAGTTACTAAAGAAGTACAATAAATGGAGCATTGTTACAGCTCATGCCTACCGTCTTAGTTATCAGGAGGCTAAGGCAGGGGGATTATAAACTAAGAATAAACTTGGTTTCACAATGAAATCTTGTCCTGAAAACCAAACCAAAGGCAAGACAAAAACAAAGCAACCACCAACCAAACAAAAACTATTAGCCATAAAAACTTGATATTTCTTATCAAATTTGACAGCTTAATAAAGGATTATAGTTACAGCTGTGGATACAATTTTTACCATATAAACTGAAAACTCAACAGAAAATATAATACCTCTTAAGAAGGTTACCTGACTCAACCCACAATAAAACATTTACTTACTGGGTGGAGTCTTTGCTTTTGCTGAGTAACCTGCAATGCCAAAACGGACCACTGGGTGGCTCACTGGCTCCACAAGTTTTTCTCAGTCAAGTTCCTGCTTGGAAACTTGCTCTTACTGGATTGTAGCTGTTTGGAAAATCAACTCAATAAACTGCCTAGACTCCAAAGAAAATAACTGGCTTGCAGAAAATTCTCATTTACTATATTTTAAGCTGACTTTGGGTCCTTTTCCTTAAGAATGTTTTTTCTTCCTCTTCTGGGGGGCTCTAAATTTAGGTAACTCACTTAGATATAGAATAAAGACGCTAGCAAACATCAGTGATGTAATATATCTAAATATCAGTATCTTTACAACTTTTATAAATGTCTTGATTCTACTACTTCCTTTTCCTCTTCCTCTTCTAGAAATATACAAAGCAATTAAATTCTCTAGACACTCCAGTTCCCTGACTGGCACCTTGTGCTGCTGGGTTATATGAGGATGGATGGAGGGTGGGGGGTGTAAAGAAGGGAGATAATAGAGGGTCTAAGAATAGTTAGATAAAATTCCACTAAAATTTTATGTAAATAAAAGACTTGACTTCCATTAATTAGTTATACAAATTAGAGACTCTCTAGCCAAATTTAGACACATCAAGATTTTATTTTTATGCCCCTTTGGACTGCAGGACACTTTCTTGTGTTCTGCATTGTGGGTTTTTTGTTTGTTTACTTCTTTTTTTTTTTTTTTTAAGAAAATCTCAACTATAAACCAAAATGAAACAGAAATCCAAATCTATTTGTGTAATTGCATCACTATCTTTTAAAAAAGTGAGTTTTTAGTAATTTAAATGATTAGCCAAAAGTTCTAAAACTTTCTATAGTTAACTAAAGAGCACGCAGTAGGATGCATGAATTCCTGATTACTGCTAAGAACCCTGATAGATAAATAGATATCTAACCTTCTGAAGTGTGCTGCAACACACTGGGAAGACACCAGAAAAGGGAACCAAGACTACAAGAGGCCCCCTACCCTATGTGCTCTGAGGCTCAATGATGAGTTCACTGCAGCTTAATTCACATCTTTAGTCTCTAGAGGGCTTCTCTCCTGCTCCTGCTCCTCCTCCTGCTCCTCCTCCTGCTCTTCCTCCTGCTCCTCCTCCTTCCTCCTCCTGCTCCTCCTCCTCTTCCTTCCTCCTCCTTCCTCCTCCTGCTCTTCCTCCTGCTCCTCCTCCTCTTCCTTCCTCCTCCTTCCTCCTCCTGCTCCTCCTCCTCCTTCCTCCTCCTCCTTCCTCCTCCTGCTCCTCCTCCTGCTCCTCCTCCTGCTCCTCCTCCTGCTCCTCCTCCTGCCCCTCCTCCTGCTCCTCCTCTTAATCAACTGCAGCTGTTCTCTTCACTGCTCATACAATTTTATTTCAGTCAAGTCACTGGGCACTACTTCTTTATATACAATAACAATTTTTAATTCATCTTGATTTTACAAATAAAAACATAATTATCTGACAGTTTACAGATGATAGTGCACATATATGTAAACTGAAGTATGGAATCATATCCTATGTCATAATGGGTTCAGTTTTCACCAGTAACTTTGTTTTTCTAGAAATACCAAGAACAGGAAAAACATTTATATTTACTATTTCAAAGCATGGCAGCCTTAAATAAAAAAAAAAATGTAAAACTGTTCAGGGAAATTCCCCTTTTCTTTCCCTTTGCCTTTCCCACTTCCTGCTGCTTGCTAATTTCCCATTTTATTCTCACTTTGGGTCTCAAAATTGGGAGTGCATAAGAATGCATTATAAACCTGTCCCCAAAAAGATTGAGCAGAGTTGATTCTGGGCAGAAAGGCTCAGGAAACACGAGAGAGAGAGAGAGAGAGAGAGAGAGAGAGAGAGAGAGAGAGAGAGAGAGAGAGAGAGAGAGAGAGAGAGAGAGAGAGAGAGAGAGAGGAGATAAATATGCCTAGAAGCTACAAAGAGTTCAAAAGAGCATTACTTTCTCACACTTATCATACTTAATGCATGTGATACCCTCAAGTTCACCAGATGTTTTCAGGTATCAATCACTTTGGATACATGTCCTGATGTCCTAAGGAGTCCTGGGCATTTAGAGCATCAGCTCAGGAGATCCATATTGTTTCTTCATGCCACTCAATGCCAATATCCGTGTCTTTATGATTTATTTATAAATTTACAACAAATAATCAGTCAAGTAGAAACCCAATTCTATCTGAGATGCATAGTCAAAAGGACAAAACAAGGCTAGCAAAACGTCTCAGAGGGCATGGAAGATTGCCACCAACCCCAAGGACCTGGCTTCAGCTCCCAAGACCCACATGGTAGGAGAGAACCGATCCTCCGGGTGTACTCAGAGCTCTGCAGATTCAAGCATGTGCATGAGTGCACACCCAAATAAACAAATAAACAAACAAAAATAACTAAAGTAAAACTTAACGAAACCAAATAAAATTCCACAACCCATCCAATTACAGAACAATTTATTTCAGTCTTATTTTCATCTTTTAATTGAAAATATCCCAAGGGTATTTATTTACAAATGCTTATTTTATTTTATCTTAGTTTTATGTGTGCATGCATTTTCACAGGCTTGTCTAGAACTTTTATGACTCTGGTTGCCACATAGCATCTGCTCTTGTTAGAATGACAAGATCGGTGAAGGCGAGACGGGATTCTTGTTCCCCACCCCCACCCCACCCGGACCCTCTACTTTCTTGATACACTTTGCTTCTAACTAGTAACTTTCTTTTTCCTGTTAGAATGATTAGCACCTGCAGCATGTTTCCACTGCTGTAGGGAACTCTCACCTTCTCTCCTTTCTTGTCTTTATTGTCTCCTCCCCACCCTGTCTCTTCTATACAAAGTATGTGATGAGACCTTGGAACCACATGGAAGCCCACAGCAGATGGACACAGGAGCTCTGAATAGCCACAGGCAAATCAGTATATTAAAATATAGACCTTCCATAGATGAGAGCTTCCATAGATGAGAGGTTTGGTACCAAACTCTATCCAGCATAAGGAACATTTGAAAGCCCTAGAAAATGTTACCTAATTTAATTCTAACAACTTTTCTAAATTAGATACTATTAATCTGTTTTACAAACAAGGAAGTGAAATTTCACACAGGCTAATTAAATTGAACTGCCCCCAAATAAGTATTCTATGGTGATTCATGCTTGTAACTCAACACTCGGGGGTCAGAGGCAGGAGCATTGCTGCAAGTGTGGATCCAGCTTGGGCTATATGATTGTGTTCTAAGACAACTTGCATCTCTGCTTCAAAGATGACACCTTCTGCCGGGTCTTTACATCGTGGGGGACAGAAATGAAGAGAGTCTTTTCCAGGCTTTTTGGCAGAAGATCACTATTCCATTCATGAAAGCCCTTTGAATGACAAAATCACCATGTTAGGGCCCCATGTCTTCATATTACAGTGCTGCTGATTAATTCAAAGCATAGGAAATCGATACGACACATTTCCTATCCTTTCTTGTTTACTTCCTCTTCCTTTTTAATAGACCTGCTATTTCTAACAAGTGACTGTCTCTTCTTATTAAATTACTCAGCCTCAGCAATGGACCTTTTAGGATTTCAAGAGAAAATGCCTGTTTGTTTTCTTCTTGTGGCCTTTACTACCCTCCTTACTCCGAGTGTTCTACACAACGTGCTGCTTGAGATTTTGGGACCATGTGAAGCCACAGCCACCACACGGACAAAGACAGCAAGAAGCCAACATAGTTAAGAGTTTAGTTAAGAACTAATATGAATACAATTGACATGAGAGTGGAAAGACAGACTAGAGGAAGATCCTGGCAGCATATCCAACAGACAAGGGGTTGGTGTGCATAATATATAAAGCCTGCCACAGACACGGGGGAGGGGAGAGAACTAGCCAGCTGACAAGCACAACATTCAAGGACGAGATGTGCAGAAGATAAATCCTGGGTGGTCACTAAACATGGGAAAGATATTCCATTTAATGGCAGACAGGGAAATGACAAAGTATGAAATAAAATTAAGTATCATTTCACACAGTACTAAAACAAATAAAAGACATTAGTAATATAAAGGTTGTGCTGAAGTGATAACAACTGTGTGGTGTGGGAAAAGGGTCAGTTAATGCAATCTTCTTCGGAAACAATTTGGTATTATCTCCCCAAAATGCAGACAATATGAATGCCGCATGACACAGTATTCTGCGTAAGAAATATTGTAGTACCCTCATGGGTGTATGCATCCATGGATAAACAAATCAGAAAAGGCGCAATGTCTCACAAGAAAATAGCAAGGCACATAATCATGTGTCCAAAAAAGGGAAAGGCATTGTTACTATCTAAGGAAGAATGACTGCATACCTGAAAATCAAGAAGTGTCAGCACAGAACACATAATATGGTTTCTACAATGTCAAGTTCAACAGCATTTAACACTAGACCAAAAACTCTAGAGCTGTATTTCGTAAACACCTTTGTATTTAGTAAGACTTTAAGAAAGTCTTATGGAGAGAGGAATAAGGTGAGAAGATTCAGACGCCCATGAGGGACCTCTAGGTTAGTAGTCTGGGTGCACAGCTCAGTGGCAGAGATTTGCCCAGAATGCACAGGCTCTGAAAGTTTAAAGCATAGTGCACACATTGTATTTGGGTATTATTAATTAAAATTCCAGATACAGATATTGAGGAAAAGCTGAACTATCAGAGACAGAAAAACAACCCATAGCCAGTTCTCACCTAACCACTCCTCAGGCTGAAAGGGTAGATTATGTCTCCACAAATCCTCAGACAGAAGGACTCTGAGTCCTCACCAGAAAGTGAATGAAGGTAAAGGGAAAACTCTTGCCTCTTCATGCCTTATACCTCTTCACCCTGCTTTCTCAATTCCTGGTTCAACTTTCCTAGTGTTGGGATTAAACGTGTGCGCTACCAATGCCTGACTCTTTGGCTTTGAACTCACAGAGATCCAGAGGATCTCTCCCTCCAGAGTGTTGGGATGAAAGTCATGGGTCATCACTCCCTGACCTCCATGGCTTAGTTCTGTGGGTGGCTCTGTCCTCTCATATTTCAGGCTATTTTTGTTAAATACACAATATATCACGACAAAGACCCAATGCCACACAAACAGTTGCCAATTTGTGTTATTATGCTATTTATCTGGGTGAGGCTCATGGTTTCTTCTGTGTTGTAGCTCACTATATAACACATATTTATCTATTTAAATTTTATTTTCTCACATTAAAAAATAACTTTCATTTGGATTTGCTAAACATTTAATATTTAAAAACAGCAGAGAAGATACACCTTAGAAGTTGATTCTAACTGAGTCTGAGTGACAGCTTTTCCTGTTTACTTGGTGGTAAAATGTGGGAAGCCCCACCCCTTCCCTGTAACTTCATCCCTTTGCCTTGTTCTTCTGTGGGCAGCAGTACCAGTGTCCTCTGAACATGGAAAATTCCAGCTTGAGTGGGTTGTATGGGTGAGGGTGTTGTTTTGAGAACACAGAGAGCATCTGTGAGTTCAGGAGTCTAACAGCACTGCAGCCGGCTCACCTCCCGGATGGCTACAGTAGCCATCACTAGCAAGAGGATGGTGACAGGCATGTTCCCGTATCTTTCTAAATCAGTGATTCTGCACTAAATAGCCTCCCCAGTCTATGGCTCAGGCTCTAGGCACATGCAGGTAAGGTGAATTAACTCACTAGCAGAGCTCTATACGTGTCTGAGCTTCCCAGGAGACTGGCTCACTGAGGAGAGGAAGAGACCGGGTGAGGGGGGGTGGGACTCAGACCTCTGCCCTGTGCCCTTTACTTTCTTCTGTTCCTGCCTGTATTCCATAGGGCATTTTCCTAGCCTCATGGCCATTCCAGGAATATTGATGAGCGCACTCGAGAACTCAGGTTCTACACTCAGAAAACTAAATTCATGGAGGACAATGGATACATGTGATATAAGAAAAAAAGAAAGGGGACGTGGAAAATGCACTAAAACAGTGTTTAAAATGCTATCATGATATCTGACCTTCTTGTTTGCTAAAATCTTTTAAGTTAAAATAACTAGTAAATGAAAATGAGTGAAGAATTTAGCTGTCTTGGAACACTGTTCGCAGTTACCATCTGGCTGTGATGAAGATGTCTTCTGTCATTTTAAGGGCAGTTCACAAGCATTTATGGTTTACTGATGTGAGGAGAGCCCTACATCCCTCTGCTGGTCTCCCTTGTGCATGTGGATGACAGTAGACCTCAGCAGTCCTGGTTTATGCTCCTGCCTGTTTCCACATTGTTACCATTCAGTCCAGTGAGACAGGCCAAGCTCTTTAAAGCAAACCCCATCACACAGTTCTGTTTTAAAGAGCCACCCCATAAAATAATGCCTGACAAGATCCGACACCTGCCTTTAAAAGCGCTTCCTCCCTGTCATGTCTAACTTGATTTAACATGACTACACAGGGCTTCCCTGACAGTTTGAGCACCTACAGAAAAAGCCAAGGTACAGGTGCAAAACAGATCTTCTCAGGGCTGTGAAGCTGAGTACAGCAAAGCATCAGTGGACTGTGGCCGGTCACCATGAAGAAATCACCGGGGAAGTGGAAAGACAAGCCAGTGTGGCCAAATTTTCAAGGATGAGTGCAAATTTTCCCCATTATGCAACAGCAAATAAATATCTGTCTGGCCAAAGCAGGTGACTGTATACACAGGTGTCTCCTTGGCAGTGTTTATGTCCGTGAAGAGAAAGGCATGTAGAAACACAGACATGCATGCCCTCTGTCCTGTTAACCATGCTAGGGTGAAAAAAACGAATGCTTCAAGTATTGGTGGAGAGAGGAAGGAGAAGGTCAGCAGTCCTCAGAGGCTTTTGGTCATAGGCTTTTCAATGGGCTTCTGAGAATCCAAATATCTAGGTTTCTACTACAGGGTAGTATTCCTAAAAGCGATGAAAGCCAAGGTTTATAGGAGGCATAGCATCCACAGTGCCCCTCACCAAGACCATTTGTTTCAGGGGTAGGTGACCAAAAGATTACGCATCACAGACTTTAAAGTTAGACTTAACCAGCACCCTCTCCTCACTGCTTAGCGACCACCTGCTGCACGTCAATCACATTTTTGAGCCTCAGTTTCTCAATCTTTGAAATGGGGCTTATATAACCAACTGATTTTTTTCCATGAAAATTAAATACATTCTCTGAAAGCCCTTAACGGGGTTTGTAGCAGGACTCTGTTTCATCTGGTTTCCTTTGGGCTTAGATCCCAGTGAGGTATAAGGGAGCCCATAAAACTCTTGACCACCAATAAGGACTAGAACCTCATACACAGGGAAAGCCAAGAGGAACAGAAGACGTTATATGAATGAGATGAGGACTTTTAGAGAAAACAGTGTCTACTCCCACAGAGCATTTATTTTATGGTACAATCTTCATTGACAGAACATATTGGATATGTCACCAAACCTGCCTTTGTTAGAGAGACATTTGCAGACCTTTCCAAACAGTTGACTGGCAACACTTCCCACTTTTGACTCTGTATCCATTGGCTTGTTTTACCTTTCCCCAGGATACACCCAGGATGCAAGTTGTCCTGGGCATCATCAGAGACCAACATTACCTTTGCAGTACTCACCATGTGGCACCATGAGAGGCTCAGGTAGATGTCTCTGCACCCTACCACTGATATGTAGTCTAGGAAGACTTATGTGTGTGTGGGGAGATACCTGCCATTCCAAGGAGCAAACTGTAATGTCCTATATACATCTGTGGGAGCCCTTGATAGACACAAAGGACTGGCCAGAGACACTATTAATGGAAAGTCCTGGGGAGAGATGGTGGAATGCTCAGAAGACACAATTCTCCCAGCTTTGTTTGCTTTTGAGTTAGCACGGATGGGGAGCACACACCTTCTATGTGTTTTTCAAGCAAGATTCTGGAACACATTACTCATTCTGGTTCCCCCTTTTAGAGAATTTGGGATCACAAGAAGCCAGCATGAGTTCACTGAGAAATAGCAATTTCACACTAGACTCCACTCCCCTTTTTAAAAAGAAACACTGAATTAAAGCATGTACTGGGTATTATGTTGTAGGAAGTTTTGGCCAAAGATCAGAGAAGACCCTTGTTTCTTTGCCAGGACCTAAATTAATCAACAGGTTCTATTTACAAGGTAGGGAGTTTTTAATTTTTAAATCATAACCCTTGTAAGAAATAGACAACCAAAGGACTTTTCAGTAAAGTGTGAATATAAAATTAAGGATGACTCAGTCCAGTGCTAGAGATATGTCTTAGTCTGTTTTTATTACTGTGAAAAGACACCACAACTACAGCAATTCTTACAAAGAAAACATTTCATTAAGGTGACAGATTACAGTTTCAGAGGTTCAGTCCATTATCATCATGACAGGGAGCATGGCAGCATACAGGCAGAAATGATGCTGGCTTCAACTTGACCAGAAGGCAGCAGGAAATTGACTGATTGTTAGACTTAATGAAGCTTGGGAAAAGAGTCCTCAAAGCCTGCCCCTGAAGTGACATACTTCCTCCAATAGGACCACACCTCCTCCAATAAAACCACACCTCCTCCAATAAAACCACACCTCCTCCAATAAGGACACACCTCCAATAGTACCACTGTCTTTGGGGGCCATTTTCTTTCAAACTACCACAAGAGATTTCCTCTGGAGATTTAGTGGAGCTCTCAATTTCTGCATCCTTACTCCTTTCTTTACTGTCTTAGATACAGAGGTTGTTCCTTAAGATGGTGACTCTCAAAGTGAGACCCCCTACATAAGCAGCTTCAGCTTTACTTAACTTGCTAGAAATGCAAACTCTTAGACCTAACCCCAGACTTCCTGAGCCTTGGGCTAGGTCCATAGTAGGACCTTCAGCAAGCCCTTCTGAAGCACATTGCATGGCTAGGGCACTGCCTTTCATTTTTTGTAAAGCTTTGTGTCTATAGCACATGTCAGCCACGTAACTTACCTTGTTAAATGAACTCCTACTCTTGCTCCTCAATAATAACTGAAGCAAGTCCCTTTAGCCCACCAATTGTAGTACAACAGGCCCATAGGGCCAAGGAAATTGCCTCAAACCAGTTGCCAAGTCATGCATACAATGTACTTCTTTTTGAGCCAACCTGGAGTCTGTCTTAGGGCCTAGCAACAGGTGCTGTCCAATGTTCCTGACTGCTTGGAGTATGCCTAGCAATAGCCACTGTACAACATTCCTGATTGCTCAGAATCTGCCTAGCAACAAACACTGCCTAGAGTTCCTTACTGTTGGGAATCTACCTAGCAATAGATGCAATCAGATCTCCTGATTGGGCCCAGCCAATGAGAGACAGCCATGCAATATCACCAGAAAGTGACATGGTCTGGGTACTGGGAGAAGAGTATATAAGGCTCTCCCCATTGTTGAATAAATGAGTTAATCCTTTCGACTGACTCCTAGGGTCTGTGTTTTTGACTCCTTGCTTTCTTGCCCCTTCCCCCAAAGGAACTGTTAGGACCTAGAAACAACCAATGAAGAAGGCAACTCACTGACCCAAAAGCACGGAGTCCCATGTCCTACTGTAGTTATATATTTGACAAGCACTTTCATGAAATACTTTAGAATATAAAAATAATGGAAAAAGAATCCATTTCAGTCTATGCTTCCTTTGAGCCATAACCAGTGTTAGCCCCTAAAAGCATGCTTTCTGAACTCTGATGTTAAAACACACACTTTCCTGGGATCTGATGCCAGACCCCCTTTAGAACAAGGCTCCACATGCATCCTTCTCTCTCTGCCTTTGTCTTATCTCGGGAGCTCTCATTTCTCTTTTTCCTTCTCTTTTCTTTCTTCTTGCTTTCTCTGCCACATAACCATAATCATGTGACAGTAAAGCTCTTTTCCACATAGAAACAGCATTAAGAGTCTCCTGCTATCTGCTGCTGTCCTTCTCTGCATTCCCCCATTCCTACCCGCTTCCATAGAAACCTGAGACCAGATAAATGTGAACCATGTTAATATATGCACAAACCCCAACAACTAGATGAAAGACTATGCCTCAAATATTCTCTAAAGAGAAAGAATAATGATAGAGGGTGGCTCCAACTGTATGCCTGGTAGCTCTCAACTTTGTTCTGTGACTTACCATGCTTTACTAGTAACTAAGGTATAATCTCAGTACTGTGCTTCTCATGTTATAGAGTGAAACAATAGATTATTAATAGCATTGTGTGTCAAAAGTAAGGTTCAACAAAAGATGGATATTCTCAAAATATCATCAGGGACAAAAGAATATTTGTTTTGTGCTTGTTATTCAAATTTCAGTGACACTACAGAAATGGCAGAGAGGTGACTTGAAGGCTAGATTCTGAAAACCAACTTGGTGGTGCATGGCTACCTTAAGAGATACAGGGGACCTTGAGATATTGCAGTGATAGAGTGGACTACATATTGGCTACACTGAGAGAAGATTTATGAAGAAGATCCCAGGCTTATTATATTTTATTCTGATCAAATTCTACTTTTCAGGATAATATCCAGTTCTAGACATCATATTTTAAGTGATATTGACATCATTGGAAGCTTGCAGCCAGCTAAGACATGAGAATCACTCAAAGCCATGTCTTAATAAGTCTTGATAAAGCTTGTGGGATATTATCTTAGTAACTTTTCTATTGCTGTGGACACCATGACCAAGGAAACTTATAGAAAAAAAGAGTTTATTGGAGCTTACAGTTTCAGAGGGTGAGTCCATGGTCATTATGACAGGGAGCTTGGCAGCAGACAGCAGACATGGTACTGGATCAGTAGCTGAGAAATTATATCTGATCTACATACACAATGCAGATAACTAATTGGGAATATCACATGATTTTGAAACCTTAAATCCTGACCAGTAATACACCTCCTACAATAAGACACACCTCCAAGTCACTTCCAAATTTGTTCCACCAGCCAAGAATTCAAATATGTGAACCTTTGGACACATTTCTTACTCAAGCCACAACAGTTATCCATCCCAGAGAAGATTGAGGGGATCTCATTAATCACCTTGAAGTTCTTGAAATACTGCCTCTGGACTGATCTGTTTGATGTGGCCACTAGGAATAGAACATGAACAAGGATGAATAAACTATAAAGACACAAGTTTCTCTCCATCATAGGAATAATTTTCCAGGAAGCATAAAAGTTTCCCCAGGTTGCCATAAACACTGTTGTCATAGTACTAAAATATTGATTACTACTTGGGGGGTGAAGTTGAGGAGATCCAAGCACAGTAAAATAAACTATTCTCAAGTCTATTTAGCTCTCCTCCTCATGCTTCTACACATGTCACTAGGTATCCTGAAAGTACAATAGAAAACACATGATCAAACAGCTAAATCTTGCAGTGTGCTTACTGTGTTAGGTACTATCCTAAGCTCTTTGTATAAAATCACTCATTTCAGAACCCCAACAGCACTAGACGAGTCATGCTATTATTTAATAGATGAAGAAATTAATACAGTAAAAAGAGTAACTTACCTAGGATCACATAGTGACTACATGATTGAACAGAAACTCAACCCAGGAAAGGTAACTTTAAGGCCATTCTGTGCCTTCTTATTCTCTTTCATGGAGACAATCAATGATTTGTCCATAAGAGCGTGCATACTTGTCAAGTGAACCCGTCAGATCATCAGAAAGATATGGGCATACACTCATGCTATACTGTCTCACATGCATGTAAATGAAGATGTGAGCAGAAGCCCTTCTTTGTGATCCATGTTTCAACTGCAAGAAACTCAAGCAGTCAGGGACAAGTCTGGAAATGAGCACTAGACAGAAGACAAGTTGTTTCCCTCCCTGAGGGTTTGTTATTTACTTCTCTTCCTGGACCGCTTTGTTCTTGACTTTTCCCAGGATGGTTCCTCTCTGTGTGCTTCATGCATGCTTGACGTTGAAGATATGACCTCTCAGATGTCAAGATACCTTTCCACCCATGCCTGATTCTTAATGCTAGACTTTCCTACCACTATGGACTCTCTCTATGGAACCATAAACCTGAATAAACTTTCTTCATTAAATCTCCTTTGGTCATGGTATTTTATTATATCACTAGAAAAATAAGTAATAAAAAGTTGATATCAAACAGTGGACTGTTTCTGTGAAGAATATGACCATGCTGTTTTTTGAAAGTATGTTGAAGACACTGGACTAAGCCCAAAAGACAGCAGTGCTGAGAGTTATGCAGACTGTAGAGGCCTGGCTCATGAGAGTTCAGAGGAAAGCAACGACTTCCACAGCAATTGGGATAGATGCCATTCAAGTGATGTGAAGAATCCAGAAGCTTTCTGCCTTCCTATGCCCTAAGATCTTCCTGAGGCTGAATTTAAAAGCAACAGACTAAATGATTTTGCTTGATGTCATCCAAATAGCAAGACAGTATAATACTGAACCTGAGACATTGTTGTTATTGATAACCCTTATTCAAGTCTACAATGGAAAGAGCAAGTGGGATAGAAAAAAAAAATAAGAAGAAAAGGAGCCAAATGCCTCAAGCTCCTGTGGGAAGAGACTGTAGTTATTAGGAAGACCACCACCATTAAGGAGAGGTCTGCTTGTACTGAAGGGAAGGCAACAGGGCCAGAGGGCAAGACTCCAACCAGCTAAGCTTCCAGTTTGTGAAAGAGAGTCTATGAAGTGGGATGCGTTTCTGTATGCTGTGAATATGCTTTGTTATCATTGGTTAATAAAAGGCTGTTTTGGCCTATGGCAAGGCAAATTAGAGGCAGGTAGGAAATCCGTGCAGAGATATAGATGAAGGAATCAGAGAGAGATGTGCAGAATACATAGAAGAAGGAAGATGAGAATCCTGCTCTGAGAAAAAATCTACCAAACCATGTGGTTAAACATAAATAACAAATATGAATTAACTTAAAGTATAAGAATTAGATAGTAATATGCCTGAGCTATAGGCCAACTAGCTTGTAATTAATATAAGCCTTTATATGATTATTTAGGATTAAGTGGCTGCGGGACTGTGGGACAAAACTAGTACAGGCCAGAAAACTTCTGACAACAAGCCTAAGGAAAATTTTTGTATTTAGAAAGCAAGTGAATGAAAAAAAAAAGCTGCTGCTAATGTGATTCAAGAGAGCCAGGGTCCATCCCAAGCCACTGACCTTGGCAGAGTTGTCCAAGTGTTGATACACATGAAGAATGCAAAACTGAAAGGATTATAAATTCTTCTCCATGGTTTTAAAAAGCCACTGATACAGCAGGTGGCAAAGAAGTCCTAGCATGCATGTTCTAGAAGGGCAAGAGGACCTGAGAAGTCATTGAGTAAAGATGTAAAAGTGAAGCCTGGGGTTGCAGTGGAGACCACAGAATTTGGGAGGCCTAGAATCATGATACATCTGTCAAAAAGGACTGCATACAAGAAGCAGAATCATCCCAAAAGAAAGATATATGTTTCAGACAGCAAAGCTGATGAGTAGAACCATCTGAGCCCTTTGAAGCTGAAATCCCAGAGACCAGACACAGAGCTATAGGAGCTATTGTTTGCCTTGCTAAGTTTTGATCTTGCTTTGGTCCAGCATTTCCTCATTATACCTCACTTCCTCCCTTTTGAAATAGTAACGTATATTCAGTGCTATTGTATGTTGCAAGGATGTAATTTTTTTTAAAGGAGGATGCAGTTAAGAAATTACTTTGAGTCTCAAAAGATACTTGAGCTTTTTAAACATTATTGAAATTGAGAAAGACTATGGAGACTCTTGAGGCTGGTCTAAGTACATCTTGCATTATAGCATGGCCACGAGGCCCATGAGGGCCAGGGAGTAGAATGTGGTTGTTTCAATGAGAAAGATAACCCCCTTGTCTCAGGCATTTGAACACTTGGTCCTCAGTTCGTAGTACCGTTTAAGGAGACAATGCAGCCTTTCTGGAAGAAATATGTCAACGAGGATAGGCTTTGAAAGTCTGTAGCCTCATTTCACGTCCAGTTGATGTTTTCTGCTTTATGTTTAGGACTTAGAATCATCTTTCTGATGCCTGTTCCTGCTGCTGTACCTGTTGCTTGCTGCCATGCTTCTCCACCATGATGGACATTGATCCTTTGGCCTTAAGCCAAAATAAGCTATTTATTTTGCTGGTTGACTTTGGTAATGATATTTTACCAGAGGAATGGAAAAATAATTGACATAGTTCCTTATTAGGAAAGTGCAGTGGTTTGTGTTATACTATAGCCATGAGGCATATGGGGGCCAGGGAGTGCAATGTGGTGGTTTGAAAGAGGAAGGATTTCCCCCCTAGGCTCAGGTCTTTGAATACTTGGTCCCCGTGGACAGCAGTGTTTGGGGGAAGTTATGCAGCCATTATAAGGTTGAACTTTGTAGAAGGAAGCAGAAGTAGGCTTTGAGGTTTTACGGGTGGGCCCCACTTCCTGCTCTCTCTCCTTCCTGTGTGAGGATGAAAATGTAATCTCTCTGGTTCCAGGCTAATCTCATGTTTCTGCCTCCATGCCTTCCCCTCCATGATACACTATATCCTCTTCAGAACTGTAAGCCAAAATAAACCTTTCCCCAACTTGCTTTTTGCCAGGGTAGTTTATCATAGTATGGAAAAGGTAGCTAACACAGGTCTTCCCTACCTTTTCTCCTCCCTGGGCTCTCTCTGTGATTCTTTTCTCTCAGGAAAAACATGGCTTTCCATTTGTTTTCCTGCTTGGAGGGTACAGCTTTTCCATAATGAATTCTTGAGTATAAAAATCTTACTGCTCTTCTGAAAACATTTTCAACCTTCTAATTGGATTGGCTCTGTGGTCCCATGACTTCTGTGGCCTATATATGCATGTGGTCAATTGTTTTCTTGGACCTCACTTTGTATTTGTTCATGAAGAGGGAATGTCTTTTTAAGTTCTGTGAAATGAACTAGGAAGCATAAACTTTGAGCTTATGGTTTCACGGCCCTAGTGGCATCCCATAGTAAAGAGTACTCCTTGAGTAGCCTACATAAACCACAAGGGTATGCAATGGCTTGTGGGTCTTGACTCCTTGTTATATTTATATAATCCTCTTTGCCATATACACAGGGCCTTGAACCTGGTCCACTATATACCTGTGAAGCAACTAAAGGTGACCTTCCTCATTCTCTTTTTCTCTGATCTGCCATGGTTTTGACTCTTGCCATCTGTTCACCATTGACCATGGTAAGTTATGGTCTTCCTGACCTCACTCCTGGCCCTTTCCCTATTTGCTATATGCAGATATTTCTACTGTTATTGTTCTATCATGACTTCTCTTTGGTTTCTTGCAATGGCTATGTCCCTATGGATACACTGCAGGGACATCTGGCACACAGCTGCTGGGCCGAGCCCACCTCACTCTCCTGTATCAGTATACTCTCTCCTATTGGAGATAGGATGCTACTGTTGCCTGGAGTGCTAAGCTGGTTAGGAAGAGGTTATGCTCTAGTGATAGTTTCTATTCTTTTGAGCTTAAGGTTGTCTCTGGTTTAAACTTCTCCCAAGAAATGTAGGATGGGACCAGTGGATGACAAAATCCAAATGGTAACCAAAAAATAGTATGAAACATCTCGGCTTGTACCTTTGTACCTTACTCCGTACTCAGTAGATTTCCAGGGGCAAGCTTCTTTCTCTTGATGCATAGCTCCCTGACAGCCTAACAAATATAAATTCAACTTGCAAATACTTTCTAATGCAAAAATGATTCTGATAACTTTAATCTGTCTATTCTATGAATGACAGTCAGACTTAGGGCTCAGGGCAGCCACAGCTCTTATTCAGTTAGGTAGGTGTATGAGCCAGCTCTTTTTAAGGGCATCTTACTCCAGCTCACCATCCTCTGATTTACAGCAGACTACTTGCTTTTGCATCTAGTTTCAAAGACAACTGGTTTACCATTTCCTTCTAGATCCATCTCTGCTAGCTAAAGAGATAACACTGTGTCTTGAGTTAAATTATTTTCCTTTAATGGACTTTGTTTTCTCCAGAAATCTGTTTAAAGTTGAAGTCTGTTTCATTATCAGATTCAACAAGTAATACAGGAGAAGATGCCTTCCACCTACCTTTCCAGGAAAAAAAGTAGTACATTAAAGTGACCAAAACCATCCAACCGGCCATGTGCATAGCCACTGGGCCACTGCCTGGACTGTGTCAGACATGTGAATGTTTTCTCAGACTTGCACTCTTTGCCTTTTGTTGATTAAATTTGGGAAGAGTCATAATTACTGTGACATAAATGTGTTCAACTGTGGAAATCTGTCTTTAGAAGAATCTGGCATGGCCTCCTGTAGTCAATCAAGAGCTTCAAAGAAAGCAACTGGGGCACCTAAAGTGACAACAGTTGCCTGACAAATTGCCATATCAAATCCCTTTGAACTAGAAGAGTGAACTTAATAGCTTTCAGCCACTGATTGTTATTCTTCAAACACAGGCTTTTCCTCTTGTCTTTTGGGTCATCTGATGAGCGCTCCTTCTACAAGGACCTCGAGACTGTTCTTGCCCCCAGTCTAAGTTAAAATTGAAATGTTTCATGCTGTTTAGGGGCTACCAGTTAGATTTTGTCATCCATTAGCCAAATCCATAATGGTCCTGGAAGAATGCTAGCCACATCAGGACTCTCAGTAAGGACTACTGGCAGCAAGGCACACTGGATCTGATACACTGTTGTAGGAGAGGTGATTTTAAGTCTGTTGGAAATAGAAATCTGGCTTATGAATTCAATATCTCACTAAAGCATAGAGGAATCAAGACAGATGTTCTACACCAGACATTTTTGATGGTAAGGATGAATTTTCCTTAACATGTAAAACTGCACATTAAGTGCCATTCTTCAGTGCGGTGCATGTTAGGCACCTGCAGCTATTTGAATTCAAAGTGATAAAATGATGTATGATGTAAGCTAGGTCCTCAAGCTAATAAACACATTTATGTGCTCAACAGGCAGATGTGGCCAGTAGCTACTAAGCTGAACAGTCCAGAGAGAACATTCCAGAATGCTCGATGTTTCCATTGCAGCATGGTCAGAGCAGGTGTTGCTCTTCTCATGGTTGAGACACAGAAGATGAAATGCAGAAGTCCAGAGTAAATGGGAAAATCCCTGGGGCCGGTTCTCATACAGGCTTCCTTCCACACTGCCTCCCCCCACCAGAGCTTCTTGCACTTTGTTCCTTTTTTGTGCTTCCATCCTCACCCCCAGCCTTCCCCCAGTTCATTGCCACCATCCGGCAGCATTTATGCCAGGGCTACATCTTCATACAATGCCTCTTCTCCTGCATGAGGGCTCATTTCATCCTCTTCCACCCTTCTCAGATTTTTCCCCTGGAGTTACTCTAGTGGTCTGCTTAGTTTCTTGATTGAACATCTGTAAGGAGTCCTAATAGCCTGTTTGCTATGTAAATACATGCATATATCTATAAATACGTATCTAAATGCCTTTTCACTTTTGTGCCACAGAACTGAGAGAATGTGCAGCATGAATGGCTTGTAACCCATTTGGAAACTTGTCTTTTTAGAAACTCTACAATTAGTTGAACTAATTGGTCTTTAAAGGGAAGACCTCCAGCTAGATTTAAATACAAGCTTTGATGCAGGATTTTAATATGCTCTTCATTGGTCAAGAAAAGCAGTCTACACTGTTTTGAGGTCAATACTTAAGTTCAAACTTTTGTTTTGGAACAGCTTATGCATAGAGTGAGTTTTTTCAGCTAAGGGCACAGGAGCCAGTGCTATGAAAGCCTGCCTATGTACTCTTGTTGGTCTTGGTCCTGGAACTGCATCTCTGTCTTCAGGTCACTCTCTAGAGCCGTGGAAAGTGCTATTCTCTGGAGGAAGCAGTAAGTTAGCAGTGTCCTGGTACAGCCATTAACCAGTGACTGATGAAGTTGGCCCTCTAATTCCCAAGCCTCCAGTATGCATCACTGAATTGAGAGTTTTATTTCACTTTGCAGAGCTAACCTGAGTGTCCACAGTAATGATGAGTATGATGCTTGGTGATCTTGGGGACTCTTTCCCTTACCCTGCGCTTCCCTGGGACTTCTTGAAATTACTTCTTAAATAAAAGCCATGGCCTGGAATTGAGCTGAATGCCATGATATACACATTTCCCAAAGAAATACAACAGGTAACAGGAGGAAGCCAAGACAAAGAAGAGGAAAACCACAGCATGTCTGGCTTTCTGTGACGTCATGTCTCACTCTCTCCCTATAGCTCAGGCAACATAACCAGGGTGCATCTTCCAGGATCATTGTCTGCCCTGGAGTTAGGGATACTCCAGGCTCATTGCCTTGGCTATATTACTAAATTACAACTTAGATAATATGATTGTTTCATCATCATACAAAGTGAGAATGTTTATAGATAGAAGAGCCAAAGGTGTTTCCTGGAAGACTTGACCTGGGAGGATGCCTGGGTGTCCAGGATAGATATGACAGAAAACCCATCTCAGCAAAGGCTCAGGGGTTAGAATTAAGCTCTTCTGACTTCACGTGTTTTTTTTTTCCTCCTCCCCCCCTTTTTTATTTTTACATGTTTTGCCTTTAGTTTCTCAGATCTTACGAATTTAAAAATAACACATGTCAAAAATACTTATCTTTTCTGTGGTTGTTTTGGGGGATCCTGAATTAAAACACATTAAAAGAAGATGTATCCACATGCTTTCATGAGCTAGTTTTGAATAAGGCATAAAAGGAGATGGTTGTTACTTTTAGAATTCTACAAAGAGAACAAAGCCAACAGAGGTCAGTGCTTTTTCTGCTGACCAGCCATCTTTAACACGTTGAGTAAAGCAAAAGCATTCTCTCTGCTGGGCAGGGAATAAAGGCCCACACCAACAGGCCATCAGAGACAGTGTCTGATGGTAGAAGTGTATACCACTAGGCAGAGTTCTGAGAACAGATGCATACACAGGCAACGTACCAATCATTTTTCCACCTTATGATAGATACCCAAGGGAAACAACTGAAAAGAAGGGTTCCGTTTGGCTTCTGATGTCAGAGAGTTCAGGCCATGACCTCTTGGCCTCATCACTATGTGGTGAGTCAGAGCATGCTGTAGGAAAAGACACCTCATTGCCTATCTACCATATGGGACCAGGTGCTGAGGTAATTATCAAGAATGAAAAGATTGGCTACCATTTTTATGAGTAGATCACAGATTCTACTTCTGGCTGTGCTTAAATACAAATAGATATTGAAAAAGCATGTGTTTTTATTCCAGACTGTTCTCTGGGTCCGTGAATCCTCTCTCAGGCTTTACCCATTACTCATGTTGGGATAGGAAAAGATGGGTTTCTCATTTCTTGTGTCAATCTTCTTTCAAGCATGTGTCTGATTGTGGCTTTACTCCACGCCATTATTTTTACTGATGGTTCCCCAGCACCAACTGCTGGTCTAGGCACACGATGGTCCCTCTTTTGTGCCATAGAATTGAGAGAATGTGTAGCATGAATTTCTTGCAACTCATTTGCAAGTTTATCTTTTCAGAAACTCTACAACCCAAACATCAACACAGGTTGAGTGTAATTCCATAAGGCATTTGCTATGCTCAGGAGAAAGCATAGACTTTCGGTTTTCAAGAGGAATCCAGCCCTTTGTTTTAAGGGACTGTCTTGAGCTTTGTGGAGATTATCAGGCAAAGTAATGATAAAGAACTCCATTCAGGGAACATCTGGAAGGGACTGGGGAGAAGATATCCCCATTCATAGCAGCAGGGCATTGTTATGAAATCCAGCCTGAGCCAGAATGCATGACAAGATGGATGGAGAGAGGAGCATCTCTTCTACTGAGTGACAGAGATCTACTTTAAGTCCCATCATTCTTATCATTCTGTGATGCTGCAGAGTGAGGAGCATATCTCAGAAGTGCTCTGGAAGAACCGTTCCTGAGCATCTTCTAGGTAAGCTTCATTGAGGTTAGTTCTAGAAACTCCTGCAGCAGCCAGCAAAAGTCTTCCCAGGGATCTAGGTGAGACATCCACAGTACCTGATCGAGAATCTTTTGTAGACTCCCATGTGGTTCTGGACTCTCTACCTTCAGTGTGTGTGCCTGTATGCTTATTCAAGTTGTTTTGGGTAGTTCTGCTCTCTACCTTGAGACATCTGCTCCCAAAATATGGTATCCTTTACTCTCTCTGAGTCTAAGTCAGTCCACCTTGAAGGTGTGTGTAGTAAGAGGTTTCTGGCCCAGTTTTCGGACCAGCCTCAAGGCTTTGGCCCGCAGACACACAGACCTGCAGAGACACACAGATGCTTACAATAGTTTTAAGATGATTGGCCTAAGGCCCAGGCATATAACTTGCTAGCTCTCTACCCTTCATCTAACCCATGACTTTTATTCTGTTCAGCCATATGACTTGGTACCTTTTCTTAGAGCAGCATAGTTGTCCTCTGCTATTTCTGGCTCCTCTCTGGCATTCTGCTCTGTTCTTCCAGTTCCCAGAGTTTTCTTAGTCTGGTAGCCCCAGTCACACTTCCTGTCTACCTTTGGCCAATCAGTGCTTTTTATTAAACTCATAGGCAGGGACAATTATTTACAATGGAACAACATAATCCCCCTGTAGGTGTGCATTCCCAGTGCAAACCACGTGCCTTTGCCCTTCATCTTTGCAACATGAAGGACAAGAGATTTACTAGTCGGATGAGAAATAAAGTGGGCACTTCTTCCATTTGAGATTTTACATTTTTTTATCTATTGCTATTCCAAGATACTTGAGGACTGTTGCTCCCTCTTTGGCCAGCATTAAAGTAAGCGCACACACCCCCAAACACTAGTGATTATCCAGAGGCTACACCACAAAACAACTAGACACAATAAGCTAGGTGCTATGTCCTACCCTTTCTCCTTCTGTGGTTTCCATTACTCAAAGCCAAATACAGTCTAAACAATTCTTAAGCTTTAACTTGTGAGCCATCCGAGGAAAGCAATGAAGTACCATACTTCTCCTTTTCTTGTCCTCTATATCTGTTGTAAACAGGCCACCCTTAGGAATAGTCTTCGACCTCAGATTCATCATCACGGCCACATAGTAGTTGTATCATAGTTACCCTCTAAAACTTTTAAGTATGGGTGTTTCGCCTACATGTATTTCTGTGCACCATGTACATGTCTGGTACCAGCAGAGGCAAGAAGAAGGAATCACATCTAGAACTGGGTGAGTCCATTCTCTTAATTGTCAATCCATCTTTCCAGTCCCTAAAAGGAACCATCCCCATTTTTGAGAACAACAAAAACAGTCTATATTCACATTACTTTTATAACATTGTACTTTTAAAATATACAGTTATTATTAGCTTATTACATGCTTATTCTATAAATTGAACAACATATGTAAGTTAGTATTAAAAAAAAAAAAAACTAGTGTCTAGCATTCAGTATTGGCCACAGTGTCAGCCATCCACCCAAGGACATGAAGCATATGCCTTGCAATAAGATGAGAATATTGTATGTGATTAATAGGGTTGCCCACACTTCTCTTTTAGATTTAATATTGATTGTCACAATTGATTTCTTCTGTTTTCCTTCAGCAGGCTTCCTGAATGCCTTAAAAGCTGCAGCAGCTTCTAAGTGCTGTCTTTGTTCTCATGAAATTCTTATTAATTATGCAGTTGACCTTCTCGTATGTTAGCTGTAATAATGACGGGCTGTCTGACATTCACATAGCAAAAGGGCATCATGAGTTCTCATGCTTACTAAGATATCTCGGTATAGCTCGCTATCTTGAAGCTCCATCCATTCAACAAGGAAACACTGTTCCTCCTTTCCCCTTATTTATTTTTCCAAACAATATGTTTTGATTAATTTTCCCTCACCAAATTCCTCCTAGATCTCCCTATCTCTTAAGTATTGTTCTAAAAGACAAAGGAAGTAGAGGAGATGTCACATATATAGAATGGAGCTGGGTGTGGTAGCTGAGAGTCCCATGGAGAGTTTGAGAAGTGTGTCTGTGGCCAATGAATTCAAGATGACTAATAGCAATGGAATTAACACTAATCAAATTTCTATATAGATATTCTGTGGTGATCTGGCTAAGGTTCTTTGAATAGATGCTATAAAGTCAGGGTTCATTTTATGTTCACACACACACAAATACACACAAACATACACATACACACAGAAAAACTTTAATCATATATAAATGCACACATATGTAACGTAGATATACCTATGTGGGATTTATGCTATGTATTTATAATGTACAAGTTAACTGTCAACTAGCCCCATGATCTGAATTTTTTTTTCCTCACAGATCACTAAGATTCATGCCATTACATGGCTGTTAATAGGAGCAGGAACCTATTTCCTTGAAATGTGTTGATTTGCTGAAACAATTGTTCTCCTTCCAGAAGATTCATCCAAGTTTAGTGTATTCTAGACAGGCCTTTTTAACAGCAAAGAACAATTTTTCTAACCAAATGCCCATAAGCATCAGCATAAATGAAAACTTATAAGAAAGAAGAGATAATTCAAAGTCAGCCACAGGATTCAGGCCTTCTAGTGATGTCCCAAAGAAGCGTTCCTCTAGCACCTGGGCACTGAATTCCTTTGTGTTGATTTTATCCTTGGACAGGTTTTCTGATGTGGGAATGCCTTTCTGTATGCTGTGAATCTCAATCTTTAAATAAAGGAGCTGTTTTGGGCCATGACAGGCACCATAGAAGAAGTAGGAGGAGGAATCAGAATAGGAAGAGCGGAGTCAGAGACAGACCAAGCTGAAGCCACCCAAGGAGCAACATGTAGGAGCACAGGTGAGCCACAGGCCGTGTGGCAGACAGATTAATAGAAATGGGTTGATTTAAGATGTAAGAGCTAGCTAGCAATGTGCCTGAGCCATAGACCAAACAGCATAAAGTTAATATAAGCATCTGAGTCATTTCTGGGGGTCTGAGCGGTGGGCGGCCGGGCGGCTAAGGGATCTCGGGCAGCAGGTCTGTGGGTCTCGGACCTCTGGCTGCCCGGGACCCGAGAAACCCCACTACAACAGTTTTCAGCAGAGTGAGTCACAAGTGATGAGGGATATGGATGTTCAGTTCTGTTTTATATTCTTGGCATCATCCACCCAGATGAAGAAATTGGCAACTACCAAGATGCCCAGAAGCTGTGCAGCTACCAGGCTGCTAACCCATTTCTCAGATTCCCAGATGATTATTGTGGTGGTTTGAATGAGAAACATCCTACATAGGCTTATGAATCCATCCACTTGTTTCCAGTAGATGGTGCTGTGTGGGGAGGTCATAGACCCTTTATAGGTGGAGCCTTGCTGGAGGGAGCACACCACTTGGAATGAGCTCTGAAGATATATAACTTTCACCCACTTTCTGTTCTTTCTCTCTGTGTTAAAAGAAAGGTGATCTCTTTGCTTCCTGTTCCTGTGACTCTGCCTTCACTGCCTAGTATTCCTGTATATCACTCTGGAGCCATAAGCTAGAAAAAAAGTTAATAACCTTCTTAAGTTGGTTCTGCCAGGTATTTTATCACAGCAACAGTAAAATTACTAATATAATTCTTCTAATGCTCCTTCATGAATGAACCTCTAGGCCTTTCTCCAACCTCTCCTCTTGATTCTCTGCTCTGTGTGTGCACTTTTCTTATGGCCAATGACATCAGAATGTCATAGTAGCCAGAAACTCAGCCAATGGAGTTTGACTTTGACCAAGTTTTAAAACATTGAGTAAAACAATAAGCAATTGGCTTTAATAGGGCAAGACGCACAAAGGTAACTGGGTTCTTTGTCTGCAGTGGCTGACGTCTCAGTGTGTCTAGCACTCCTTCTCTCCAGTATGCCGATTCTCCTCTTTCCTATAACACACCTTATCTCCTACCTAACTCAAGAGAGCACAGAGCAGTGGTAAGTGGCTCTAGAAAGAGGAAAAAGGGAATTGAGGCAGACCAGAGCTAGGAGAAAGCTCCATCAGATAAAGAACAGGTGGGATATACTGAGAAAGATCTGATAGAACCAAGTGGCCAGCTGCCTTGTTGAAGGACAAGCATGCATTTCCCCACAAAGTGCATTTCTTCTGGAGCATCCCAGAGTGAATCCATAATCAGAGTCTCTTGAGGGAGAAAGATTACGGACAGAGGATCCTTGAAGGGGAGACAGCGTTTGATTTTCTGATGGACTGCAACAATGGAGTAATATTTAGATATGGGACAATATTTATGAATATGTTATGTAAATTTGATTAGAATTCTTTCCCAAATAAACTTCTCACATAAAAACAGTTGTCTCATAACATATTTAATGTGCTTTTCAGGGACACCCACTCCACTATATGCCACTATGCAGGCATCAAGCAAATCCTGGAAAGGCAAAGAAGCAATAAGGAATCCTTTCTAGAGTGTAGGTTCCAAGAACATCTCAGAGCTGTGTCAGGCATGAAGAAAGAATGGCCACCAGAGGGTAAAGAGGTAAGAAAGGCAGGTTAACACATCACTTGCAGCCTAGAGCTTTCTTTTTCTCAGATATCATCTATAGTCTATCCATTCATCCATCCATCCTATCTATCTATCTATCTATCTATCTATCTATCTATCTATCTATCTATCTATCTATCTATCTATCTATCTATCTATCTATGTAGTAGGAGGTTTCTGGCCCTGACTTTCGGGCCTAACCTCAAGGTCTAGGCCCACAGACCTGCAGACTCGAAGACCCGCAGTCCCACAGTCCCACAGTCCTACAGAGACACACAGACGCTTTCAATAGTTTTTGGTTGATCAGCCTCAGGCCCAGGCATATCACTTGCTAGTTCTCTACCCTTCATCTAACCCATGTCTCTTGTTCAGCCATGCGGCTCGGTACCTTTCTTTAGAGCAGCATAGTTGTCCTCGGCTTCCTCTGGCTTCTCTCTGGTGCTCCTCTGGCACTCTGCTGTCAGAGATTTTCTTAGTCTTGTAGCCCCACCTACACTTCCTGCTTGCCTTTGGCCAATCAACTCTTTTTATTAAACCAGTGGGTGGGACAATTATTTACCATGAAACAACACAATACATCACTTGCAGCCTAGAGCTTTCTCTTTCTCAGATATCATCTATAGTCTATCCATCCATTCTATCTATCTATCTATCTATCTATCTATCTATCTATCTATCTATCTATATCCATATATATCATTCACGTATCATATATTTATCTTATATTCAACATCTATCATTAACATATAATAATTATATGTAGAATGCCTGCATGTCATTTATCATTATATCTGCTAATGACCCTGTTTTTTTTTATAGTACCTACCATATCTGTTACCTCTATGTGTCTGTCTATCTATGCACATACTAGTGATTTGTGTGTGTGTGTGTGTGTGTGTGTGTGTGTGTGTGTGTGTGTGTTGTGTCTGCAAGTGTGTGTAGAGGTCTATATGCTCAAGTACATGAGCAGAAACTAGAGTAGGGTGTAGGGTGTCCTATTCTAGAACTCTTTGCCTTATTCATTTGTGACAGGGTCACTCAATGAACCTATAGCTATGCTTTTGGCTGGCAAATACCAGGGATTTTTCTGCTTCACCCCCTGATAAGAAGTGTCTATGTTACTCTGCCAAATGTATTCCCTATATTATATTTCCACCACTGTTTCATTGTTGTATTCCTTGTATCTATACAATCAAGCAAGTGTGCTGTGTTGTACCAATAGCTTCATACATCTTGCGTTTAGCATTTTTTCATTGCATCGAGGCCATGTCAATTGACATATGGGTATATCAAGCAGTAGATGTAATGTTAGAACACAAACAGAGTCATCTCAGTTCTTACAACACGTTTGTGTCATCACTAAGAATCCTTTACGGCTTAACGGAGTGAATGAAAGGAGTGTACCTGGCAGTGGGCACTAACAAGTCTCTAGGACAATGGAAAAAACAAGTTTGTAAGGAGAGCAGAAGGAGCCCACAGGGATCCATGGACAACAAGCTGGAAAGCTGGCATTTTGTTAAGAGGCAGAGAATTGAAAGTCATCTAGCTTGTGTGTGGGCAGTAAGACTGGGGAAAGGCATCGTTTTAAGGAAGATACTCACCACCTATTGTACCTTCACATTCAAGGTCTTAAGCAGAATCAGTATTATTGGTCACAAGCTTTTCTTTATTTCATTTTCTATGTGTATGAGTGTTTTGTGTGGTGATATATAATAAAGTTTGCCTGGAAACCAGAAGATAGAGCCAAACCACATTTAGACATAAAGGTCAGGGAGTGGTCACCCTGCCTTTAATCCCAGCACTCAGGAGGCAGAGATCCTTTGGATCTCTGTGAGTTCAAGAACAGAGCTAGGTGGTGGTGGAACACACCTTTAATTATAGCACTGAGGAAGCTGAATGAGTAAGTGAGATGTCTGAGGGGAGAAAGACGAGGCAGGTGTTCAGCCTGACAGCTGCATTGCCATCCCCTTTTGGTTGAGGACTGAGAAGTATTGAGTCCCAGGATTCTTGAGGAGTGGGTAGGTGAGAAGTGGCTGTGGCTTGTTCCATGCCTCTCTGATCCTTTTTGCTTTTCTCCAATATTTAACCAAGTTAAAGTTCCAGGTTTTTATTATAAGACCAAATAGAATTCGTACAATTTTGTCTGCATATATGTTTGTTCACTGTGCACTATGCTAAACTCAAAGAAGCCAGAAGAAGGCCCTCAGAACTGGAGATGGTATTCAGCTACCATATGGATGTTGGAAACTGGACCCAGGTTCTCTGGAAGGACGGGTGGTGTTTTTAATGCTGAGTCGTCTCTCCAGCCCCAACTTTCTCCTTCTCAAGATGGATCCCAAGGCTAAGGGCAGTGGACTCTTAATGATCCAGAGACTGAGTAGAGAATGCATGAACTAAATAAACCTCTATCACATGTAGTTCTCACGTAGAAAGAAGGCTTGTTCAGGAAACACTAAAAGAAATATATATATATATAATGAAATAGAATGTCATTTTTAGAGATATAAGAAGTTAACTCTGAAGGAATTATTTGCTGATATCAAGCTATTTGAGATTAAATTCACCAAGATATCAGCCAAATTTTTCTGATGTTAGAAGTGCTATGACTTGGTTAAAATTCCCATAAATACTTAAAAAAAAAACATCGTTCAAAAACCCCAGTTTCGAGCTGATATGGTTGCATATGTGCTACTATCTACTTAGGATCCTAAGGCAGGAAGACTGTATGTCTGAGGCCAGGTTGGCCTACATAGGCAGAACTTGTTCTAAAATATAAGTAGTAGAGCATTTACCTAGCATGTGTGAGGCCTCAGGCTCAATGCTCAGTACTGCAAAAACAGACAAGTCCAGTAAAGTTCTGTATTTGTTCCTTAGTTATATGACATTAGTGGTTGATTCAATTCATTATTCACAAAATCAGAAAGAATACTTGTTATACTTTATATTGAGAATGCTGAGTTAAATGCATTTTATGTTCTGCTTTTCTGGGAGGCATACAAAGGCCAATACCTAGAGAAGACACCATGGACTTCTTAGTCTACGGTGGATACTCTAGGAGGCAGGTTTGAAAATGTCAGTCCAACAGAGTCTTTTTGCTCAGAGTTTGAGTGGTTGGAAGACATTCCCAAATGAGGTAGAAAATGAGAGAGCACACAGGAGCATCCTGCCATATGCTTCTCTATGCCCACAAAGCTGTAAGGCTGTTTAGTAGGCTGCAAGAGATCGAGTACATTCTCCATAGGCAGAACCTGTTCTAAGCTCCAGTCTCTCTGTGTTGACTCCCTCTTCTGGTTCCTGTTGTCATCCACTGTAGTTTGATCCAAAGTCTAGGGCTGGTATTAGAGTTCTTGTCTTATGGTGTGCTTGGTCCTGTGCTCGGAGGTCAGGACAAACCAAAGTTTACTCCATGTTGGTTACATAGAGAGAAACCATGGTGAAAACGCTATGCAGAGTTGAGGAGCCAAGAACTGGGTGGGCCAGGTAAAGGAGGAAAGGGTACTTTTAAAAAATAGTTTTTAAAAGATTTATTTATTTTATTTTGTATGTATGAGTGTTTTGCTTGCATGTATGTTTGTGAACCACATGGGTGCTTTGTACCTACAGAAGCCAGAAGAGGGTGTCAAATCACCTGTGACTCGAGTTATAACTGGTTGTGAACCACCATGTAGGCACTGGGAATACGACTTGTGTTTTTAGCAAGAGCAGCCAGTTTACTTAATCTCCGAGTCACCTCCCCAGCCTTCAAGAGCACTTCTTAGAAGTGGCACTACTATACACAGTAGTCAGGAGAAGGGGCAAGGGCAGGGGCAGGGGCAAGGTACTCACTAGGAAGTCACCATGATGATACAAACAGGGGGCAGAGCACTGTGAAGCTACTAAGTAAGAGAACGCTTGGTTGTACTGGAGACCAGTGAGATTCTTCTGGAGATATTTGAAAAGATCTGCACACTGGAGATATGGAAGCCAAGAACCTGAACACACCTCCAACACTCTACAATTCAAGCTCAGCTGCATTTAGGGGAGTCAGAGATAGGGATGCTCAGTCTAGCTGAGATTTCTTAGAAGAATTTTATTCAGAAACACAAAGAGGCACCAAAGAAGAAAACAAAAGACAGACAGGAAGCATCCCTTCCAAAGATTCATGTTTTAACTCAAGTTACTCTGGGTGACCAGACTTGGCAAAGCACAGTGCTCATAAAGAGTTATGTGGAGTGGTCAGGCACTTCCCATCTTTGGGGGAAAATGTGCCAAAAGAAATAGAGAAGGATTCTAGGACCATGAGAGAGTAAGAGTGAGACCATACCTCAATGGAAAGCTTATTTTAAGTCAGGTGAGTTAAATAGAGTGATGTGCAGAAGGAGCTCAGATGACAGCTGTCTCCAGAGGCTTTGGGATGCAGAGCATGGAGGTGGCTTCATGCTGCTCTCCCCGGACTGGTCCTGCCTCATGAAGAAAATATTGTCATGCTTGTCTGAGATCTTAATGCCATGGCTTTAATAGCCATGAGTCAAGGTGCAGAACTTACTCGATATTAAAAAGGAAACTTCTTGGATTTATTCAGGTGCATGCCAGATGTTATGTTAGCATTGGTCCCACAAAAAGGGGCTCCTAGAAATCAACTGCAGGCCCTGGAATCCCTCCGTCTTTTCCTTAGTTAACCCTTAGGAGGTCATGTCAGCCAATTCTTTGGACCATCCACATCCCAGAGGGCTGTCAGTTACAGTATTTACTCATTGCTGTAGTACACTATCCCCAAGGATATCCCCAAGGAATAAGTCATAAGCTAGAAATAGCATGGTATGTCTCTAGATTATAAAGAATTCAATCCGTGGATCAGGGGCAGACAGTTGGTGACAGTCTGTATGTTGAAATTCACTTAGATAATTTCCAAGTCCTTTACTGGGGGAAACTACTAAATATGGCCCTGGGTTTTTAGAGTTTCCATGGTTGGGATGAATGGACTGGAAGCTCTCAGGAGGGAGGGGGCCATGCTTTTGGTTTCCTGATAGTCCATGTTTCCACACAAATGACCAGCTGAGACACATGACAGACTTCTCATCACTGCTGCCTGCTGTGAAGTTCCTTGGAGGATCTTCTGGGTTCTCTAAGAATGATATCTCTGGAACTTGGCTTTCTCATCTGTAATATGAAAAATGTTCTTGTGCTGGTGATTTTTATGGCAACTTGACACAAACTAGAGCCATTTGGGAAGAGGGAATCTCAATTGAGAAAATGTCCCCGCCAGATTGGCTTGTGGTGATTAATATGGGAGGGTCCAGGCCGTTGTGGGTGGTGCCACTCTAAGGTGGTGGCCCTGGGTTATAGAAGAAACCATAGGTCCTCCATGACCTCTGCATCAGTTTCTGCCTCCAGGTTCCTGCCTTGAGTTCCTATTCTGACTTACTAGACTATGAGCCATGAGCTAAAATAAAAACTTTTCTTCCATAAGCTACTTTTGGTCATAGTGTTTATCACAGTAATTGAAACCCTCATAGAGATGCTTTTCAAAATGAAATCTACCAGTTTTTTTTTTCTGGGAAAACCTGAGCTATTTAGAGCTGGCTAAGACTGCCACTGCCACTTGACCTGGCCTGAAGGGACATGTATATTTGGAACCATGGCTGGCTTTACCTAAAAAGCTTCTCCGTTGTCAGCACAGTCCCAATAGTAGATTTTTCAAAGTGTTCTCTTTGTGATTTCTCCTTCATCAGTGTGTGCAGCAAGTCTCCATGCAGGCAGAAATACCACCATTAAGGATGCATCCATAAACCGATGCCGTTGATTGCTCCAGAGGACAGCGCACCACGGTCTTGGTCAAATGTGTGAACTTTAATGCTTTAGATCATATTTGAATGAAGTTCTTGATTTAAGGATATACCTAGATTGGGCAAAATCTCAAAGCATATTCAGTTCATAAAAATGGCAAGAAAGGTGATCATAAGACCTAGAAGACCTAAAAAGATTCTGTAACAAAGTTCTTCTGTGTACAATATAGGTCAGGAAGTTAAAGGACTAGACTGTTCTAGTACAAGGCTCTTGTGGCGAAAACAAATTATGTGACCATACAAAGTAGACATCGATGAATTCCTCTGTCCAGAACAGCACTGCTAGTCTTTCAGTGAAGTGCTTATGATTCCTGTTTGATTGTGTCTTTCCATTATGACTCATGATTCTCTGAAACCTAGATATCAGTGTTCTGTACCATCCTGAGAATAATCTACAACGGCCAGTTTTGTATGAGTAAGTTGATTTAGTATCCAGCCAAAGTGTCAGACTAAATAGCAGCAGATAGACAGATAGGAAATTAGCATCTAAGCAGTCACTCAAAAACATCTATCAGAGACAGAGCGAGGGAACACCATTGAAGGATCAGCTGCAGTGCTCAATAGAGAGGGACTCCACTGAAGAGCACAGTGTCCATTAGGTGAGGTTTCCAAGTGAAAGAATAAATGACAAATGGCAGCATCATCCAATCTGGGCCATACATACATCCGCCAGACACTGACTAGGAAGGCAGTCGGGTGGCGTTCCATAGTGATCTTTCTCGTCATGGCTGAGATCATAGCTGAAGGCTCAGCTTCCCTTTCCCATTACAGGCACTCTTATAATGGTATAAACAATAGTAATCTCTGGAATGTTTTACTTTTTAAAAATCTGTTCTTAGGAGCATAAGGCTATTGCATGAGTTCTATTTGTTTTTGTAATAAAAACCCAGAGCCAGATATTGGGGGGAAGCTGAAATATCAGAGAGATAGAGAAACAAACACAGCTATTTCTCACTCAGCCAACTCCTTGGGCTGTCTCAGGAATCCTCTGACTCCAAGCTTCTCCAAGCTCAGCTGACAAGGGAAAGCTGACCTCCTCCCTTCTCTCCCTTTGCCCATCTTACTTTCTGGTTCAATTTATTTGAGCTAGGATTAAAGTTGTGAGCCATACTGCCTGGATGTTAGGCCCTAAACTCACAGAGATCAAGATGGATCTCGGCCTCCTGAGTGATGAGATTAATGGCATGGTCAGCACTCCCCGACCTTCATGGCTTGATTCTGTACCTCTGACATTTCAGACTACTTAAACTAAATATACAATATATAACCATATAGTTCTTTGATACTTGGGGTGTTTTGTTGTTATGTTTCCTCCCTTTCAAAGTCAAGGTCACCCTATCCCCAGATGAGGGGTCTTGGTTAGAAGTGGGGGACCAACTCTGCTTGCAGAGTGAGCTCAAATATGTGACAAATGGCCAATATAATGTACATTATAAATGGTGAGTGCCAGGCCCAGACTGAGCTAGTCATAATTCTGTTTTGATAAGAATCCATGCACTGAGCCGATTTCTTCTCTGGTTATAGGATTATAAGTAGAAATACTTCAGATCCAGGCATTGATGGCCTATCTTTACCAAACAGTCAAATGCGAGAAGCGATAGCAGGCAGACCTTTGTAGCCCTTCAGTCCCTTCCCTTTCTTCGGCCACTTCCACATCTTTTCTTCATTCTCATGGTTAAGAGTGTCCTCTTTGATTTGTGTATGTGCACAGCTCTCTCTCTCTCTCTCTCTGTGTGTTCCTGAAGTTTTATACTGTTCTGTTTCCTATGACCTAGGGACCCTGGACAGGTTGGTTAAGCAACTATTGTTTCCCATTAAGAAGGCACAAGAGATTACATTTAAAATTAAATTATAACTCTATGATAGATTAGTGGCAAAAAAGGCAAGCAAATCAGAAATCTGGGAACTCTGAATTGGTTTCTGTTAATTCAGCCTTCTCTCTCCCCCAGGCAGTTTCTAGAAACTCAGATTGAAGAGGAAAGTTCATGTTGGACCCATCTTTGTCTAAAACAGTGGGTAATTGGGAAGTGAAAGTGAGACAAGCTACTAAAGGAATGACCGAGGGAATATTATACGAAGCACTTCAGGTGTATCAAAGTCTCCAGCATCAGAACTTGGTGAAACAATGCCCCACCGCTTTAAGCCAACTGTCAGATGATCATGGTACCTTCTGCCTGAACTCAGTGAAGCACCACTTCTAAGACTCTTACTTGAGAGATGTTAGTGGAAAGAAAACACACAGCCAAGAAAACAGGATTAGAAGAAAACCCATAAGCTATTCACTTCTGATATTATCAAGATCTGAATCTGTAAATATTTGAGATCATGGCCAAAAACTGACTAAAAAACTCATTCAACGTTCAATAAAAAGACAAAACCAACATTCTCCAATTACTGGTCACTAGCACATCCCTCTGTTCATCTTCATGCCCAGTGATGAACAAAGGTTGAGCTCTATTTCAGTCTCATCAGGAGGTGAATGGCTAAGCCAATTCTAGCTTTTCTGGGGAGATCAGGCCTGTGGTCTTTCTGTTCCACTCCATTGATCTCTAGTCATTTGTAAGAAAGGAGCTATTCAGGTCTTCCCAGGTCCTCGGGATGTAAACGTTGGCATCATTAACATATTTCAATATGCACTCGTTGTTTTAGATTGTTCTAGGTAGGTCTCTAAAGTTCCTGGTTCCTGTGAATGAATTCTAAGGATAACCCATATAGATGTCTTCTTGGATGCATAGTATTTTTCTATATGAGATTAACTATTATCCAGTATTTTGAAGGGCTCATTTAATTCAGAAGTTTGATAAGATCCTATCTCCAGTTACCTCTGGAAGTTTGGGATTTGTTTTTATTACAGACTTTATTAACTCCCTTTATTTTTTGCTTAAATTCTCTCTATAATTCAGAGTCCTTTCTTGCCTGCTGTACTCAAGAAATAATTATGTTTTATTGTCCCTGAACTGAACATTTTTTCCTCTTTAGGGTCATGGACCATTTTTTGGAGCATTTAATATATTTAACCTTATTTTGACTCTATCCACCTTTACCTCAGAAGAATGATATCCTTGACAGAAGAAGCACCCTTCCATGCTGTGACTCCTGTACATTGCTCACGGGTATTTACTGCAGTAATTTCTTGCCAGTTAACATCCCCTCAAAAGATACACAAGTAAATGATGGTTTTAGTTCCCGTGAAGCCAGTGTCTTTTTTGGTGGTTAATCTACCTTTTGGGCAACCACAGCTAGCAGACACACATATATGTTTGTTCTTGATCACCATATTATCTACAATTTATTTAAAAACAATTTAGACAATGTGAAAATATATGCTTGTTACTCAGGGACATCCAGCAGTTCAAACAAAAAGGTATCCTTGCCTTAGATCCTTAGGCAAGTTCTGCAAGTGTATCCACCATGTGTGTCTGTTGTATTTTGGATACTAGCCTAGTTATGTGTAGATTTGACATAAATTACTAATAAGGTTAAAACATTTAAAATGTATTCCTTTTAAAATGAAGTTGAGTGTGAAACCAGAAAAAACCTCTGTGGGATTTTCTTGATTATTTTCTTTAAAATTTAGTGTCATTCTAAATTTGAGAAGTGATACTAGGGCATCTGTGGGGGAAAACTTTTGCATATTGCCTGCTTATATTTGTAATGGTGAATTCATCGACCTTATTCCTGAGTTCATACACCCTATTGCTACTGTGGTCAGTGCCGACACCACCCTTTCGTGATACCAGAATCAGTGTGTTTAGCTTTTCATAGTGAATCAAAGACCATTGACTCTTCTTTAGGTTCATAGAGCTAAACTGAGACACTAGCTCACCATGTATTAAGGCTCTGAGTTTGAGCACCAATATAGTGAGGAAAATGCTGAAAATATATCATAATTTTTTTAAAAAATCAGGTAAGTCTGGTTTCTGGTTATTTGTTTCAATAGATGAGCACCCTTGCCTGAAGACTTTTCATTGGGTTATGATAGAAACTGACGAAAACCCCCATGGATTGTCCAACTGACTGACTAGGTTATCCTTGTCCATGCGCAAAGCGTTCTTAACTCCAAGGTGAGGCTTCTTGGAATCCATCTTCTGGAAGGTGCTCCTACTAAATCCTAGTTATGCCTCCTTTCTCTTTACTTTTCACCTACGAAATCTCTTTATTCCCCCAGTTCATGAGATAAGAGCCCAGAGACCACGGGCTCAATGAAGTTTTATATGACCATGAACACACGGTACTCAATTTTAAATTCTTCCTTTGAGCCCAAGGACTTCACATGCCCGAATCAGCAGAAAAGGGAGATTTTCACATCTATGTGTGTGTATACACATACAAACACACACGCCCACGTACAGACATAGAGGCACATGTGGACAACTGCACCATACCCAATTGCACACGTGTGCCCCACACATGCACAAAACACATGTGCACATTCATTTAACCTCTCAGTGCAGACTAGATGATTGACAGATAAGCGGTGTCTAGGTAGGAAGAGAAAAAGAGGCCCTGGCACAATCTTCTCTCTCAACAAACAGGCTTGGTGTTTGACATCTTTGTGGTTGCCTCTCCAGCAGAAGCTAAACACTGTTGGTCTGGAAGAGAAAACCAAGACTGAAATCTTGCAGGTGATACTCCATTCCCACCATCACTAAACTTCACTGACATATTCACAAGCCTACCACTGCTCACGTATCATGGCAACACAGGAAAGTGGGGGCGACTGGCCAGGAGCACAGTCTTATTACTGAGTGGGGCAGACAGTGGATTCCACTCTTACCAAGAGCCCACACCCTACTCTATACAATTGTTATTCTTTGGCTCTCACTTTGAAAAGCAAAGGCCTTTTATCTTTCTCTCTAATTTGATATGCCCTTCAGTGGCTCATTGCTGAGCTAATGGGGCATCTGTTCTTGGGGATCCACAAAGGAGTGGATGCCTGTGGGTAAAGATCACAGGCGAGGAACCCCAGGCACCAAGACAAGCCCATGTTTCTTGTTTGGCATGGTTTTGAGCTGGTGTAGGCAGAACGGAGCACATTTTATGTTAGGGATGTCAAGATACAGCCAAGCACCAGGAACAAGGAAGAAAATAAAACAGATCTTATCTTTACACAGACAAACCAGAGCAGATGGAATGCTGGGAGGCCCCACACACCCCTTCTTTGTTGTTTTTATTGTTTTGTTTCCCCGGATTTCCTAACTGAAGGCAGCATTCCATTTAGAGCTCCCAGGCCTATTGGGAAATGCTATGGAAGGCTTCAGAGAAGAGAATCTTGAATTGCACTTGAAGAGAAAAATATGTCCCTGGCCACTCCAAGCCCATTCAAAATGACAGGATTTAAAAAATATCCCCAGACTCAAACCTTTGGGAAATCTCCATGTCTTTTCTGAAACAGACAGCTCTCTTGCTCAGCCCAGCTGTGACAGGTGGCCCTGCCAGCTGATACTGCTCTCCTTTCTGACCAAAAGCAGTTTCCAGGACACTCTCAGGGGAACCTCTTCAGTGAATGTCTCTGAGGTGGGAGAGTGGCATATTGATAGACGATTCCAGCAAATAGGGAAAGAAGATGAAGTGGCCTTGCTCACAAACCTCCAACCTTATGCATGTATAGAGTGTGAACCCCCCTGAGTGTGGAACCCCCAGGAAGCGTGGAAATGAGGTGAGGAGCTAAGTGAGCCTAGAGAAACTCTGGCCAGGGGTTAACAGATGTTCATCTGGAAGTGGTCTTATTAGGATAGCAAAACACATTCTGGACCATTCGAATTCCACATCACAATGCCTTGCTACCTCAGGATGCTCACAGCTGAAGGAAAGAGGAACATTCAGGGCAGCACTTGGTCTCTGCTGCTGGTTTGGATAGAGACGCAACTACTACACAGGACTGAGCTTGGAGTTCAATGACAAGCTGGAGACAAATACTTTGCTAGGTGTCTGACTTCCCTGTAGCATCCTTGTATTCATTTTTTGTATCCATTCAGCAAATGTTTACTGAGGGTTCACTATGCACATGTGCTGTCTAGAGCACAGGAAAATGAGTCAGGCTAGTTCAATGAGGGAAATGCTTGTTTGTGTCTACTCTGCTCCAACTTCTCATTAGTAGAATTATTCACCTCTTATGTGATGATTTCTGAGGTAGTGATTGGGTGGCATGATTATGTCAGAAGGGTGGAGCACTCATGAATGTGATTAGTGATTTACATTATAAGAGTCAACTCTCTAACATTCTACTGTAAGGATGTCTTGAGAAATTGACAGTCTGTAACCTTGGCAAGCACTTTCTGAGCTGTAGTGGGATTATGTTCTGGTACACTGTTCCTCTTACTTGTTTAATAAAAAGCCGATTGGCCCAAAGGCAGACAGGAAGTGTGGGCAGGGCTATCAGACTAAGAAAACTCTGGGAACAGGAAGAACAGAGCAGAGACACCAGCAGACAGAGAGGAAAGATGTTACTCTAAGAAAAGGTACTAAGCCACATGGCTGAACAAGATAAGAATCATGGGTTAGTTTAAGAGCAAGAGCTAGCTATCAATATATCTGAGCCATAGGTCAATCAGCATAAAATTAATATAAGATTTTATGTGATTATTTGAGACAAAGTGGCAGCAGGGTTGTGAGCAGGTCTGAACTTCAGGGCTAGGCTCGAAAGTCCAGGCCAGAAACTTATCACTACACTGACCCCTGCCAGAACCCAGTTATGCTGGCACCCCACATCGGATCTCCAGCTACTTTATGCTAGCTGTCTGTTCTAGTTAGCTTTAACTGTTAGCTTTGCACAACCTAGAGTCATTTGATGAGGGAATTTCAATTGGGGGAGTGTCCACATTATGTGGGCCCTTAAGCATAACTGTGGGAAGATGGTCTTTATGACTAATTGGCTTGGGAGGAGCCAGTACATCATGGGAAGCACTGTCCCTAGACAGATGGACTTGGGCCTTATAAGAAAGCTAGGTAAGCATGAAGCTGTGAGCAATCCAGCCACCAGAACTCTTCCTTAATTTCTGCTTCAAATTTTCTGCTTGAGTTTCTGCCTTGGCCTCCCTCAGGGATGGACCAGGGCCCGGAAGTGTTGGCCAATAAACTCTTCCATTTTCCATGTTTCTTTCAGAGGGTTTTCTCATGGGAACAGAAAGCAAGCTACCTAATCAGAGATGGACAGAAACAACTCTGTGTTCTAAGATTTTCTATTCTCCAAGAGAAACAAAACAAGGACCCAAACACACATCATGGAAAGGAAAATGTGCCATGAATGAGAGCAAAGCGGGGGTGGGGAAGTGAGATTCTATGAAAGTCTGTCCCTGACGGAGTGACATCCAGATGTGACATTATCCAGCTCCTGTCCCCAGGCCTGGGTGAATGAGGAGGATTGAAAGGACCAGACTTCAGGGAACAGCAAGCATGATAGGGAAAGACATCTACTGTGATCCAGGGCTGTGGGGAATGAAGGGAAGGAGGTCTGAGAGGTCAGTGCGAGCAGATATGTTTAGGCACTTGAAGCCATAACAACTGCTTTGGCTACCACTGGAAATGTGTGGGAAGTAAGGGAGAAAATGTGACAAAAGAAAGCGGCTGCTGTGGTACAGCTGGCATAGCTTGTGAGAGTCTGGCTGGGCTGGGGGAAAGAAGGCTGAGTTTCTTCTGGGTTTGGGTGGATGGGTTTGGATGGATGACATCAGGCTGGCTCTTAGGAAGAGCAGAGCAGTTGTTTATGGAGGTGGAAAAGTTTGGATATGAGTAAGATTCCCTAGTAACACCAGTAAAGTGAGAGCTGGCACTCTGGTGAAGAACTTTCTAGGGCCTTCCTCACCCTATTCCAGAGCTAGGTTCAATGACAAGAGGCGAATTCCTAGCTTTTCTCTCTCTGAGATTGCATAAAAACCCTTGTCCTCATCTGTTACCATGTACTCCTGGAAAACCTGTTGAAAACATGGTCTAGAGATCAGCAGGAAAACCAGAATAGTGGCTGTCAAGTCATGGGGTGGGTTTCTCAAATCAACCAAAAGTGAGGAGTGGGCACCAGCACTTGCTCTCAGATTATAGCCTGAAGGAAGAGTGGTACTTCATGGTTTTGCTGTTGTCAAAAAGAGGCTTGGGTGATATGGGTGAGAACATCCCTTCACCTCTGGTGAAGGAGTCACAGGCAGCAAGGCTAGAAAGAAATTCTTCTGTTTTTTTTTGTTTTTTTTTTTTAAATTTTTTTTACTTTATTTTTTTAAGGTAGTGCCTTAAGGTATGCCAGGCTAGCTTCAAACATAGTATACAGTCAAAGATAATCTTGAACTTCTGATTTTCCTGCCTCCTCCCCAGAGCTGGGATTATAAGTATGTATCATCACACTTACTTTATGAGATTTCTGGAAACTGACCTCAAGGCTTTGTCCATGCTACTCAAGATTTCAACCAACTGAGGAATACACCCTTCACCTTAACCTTATGACTTTTAATGTACCATAGAGTGGATTCCCATCATCAAGCTTACCATGCAAAGACAGTGGTGACCTCATTGAGAAACCCTGATTCTGTACAGATGGCTCATAGATTTTGGATCAGCATGTGTTTGAAGGCTGTGAGGCATCCTAAAGCCCTGTTGTGATTCATATGCCAGTTTAGGTGACTACAGTGCATGACCAGTTCTGTAAGCTGTGTGGTGTTCATCATCACAGGGACAGTTTCCCCTCTGAGCAAGTGTGGCAGCATTTACATGATCCAAAAACCATAGATGATCATCCCTTAGTCTGATCCCATCTGTCAGTCAGTTTTGTACCTTCAATGTACAAGAAATAGATGAGAACATAATATCTTTGGTTCTAGATATTTAAATATTAAATCTAAATGTAAATATTTGGATGCTCCAGAAGCTCTGTGATTTCAAATGAGCTTTCCAATGATTGTACTATGCAATCAGAACAAGTCATAGTCAGGCCTTTGCCAGATATTCCTTTCCATGAACAACTGAGAAAACCTAACAATCAGCTTTAATAGTCTAAATGTTATGTCCATGCAGCATGGCCTGAAGGCATAAAGCAATTCCTCCACTGGCTGTGCTTTTCATGGAAAGACAAGAAGATGATTGGAGAGATAGCTCAGTGGGTAGGAGTTCTTGTCCAAGTATGAGGACCTGAGTTAAGATCGCCAGCAACTATGTAAAGAGCCTTGCATCTCCATGGGTAGTGTAATGCCAGCACTGAGGGGTGCAGATTGGCAGAGTGGAAGCAGTAGAGTTTCTGGAGCTTGCTAGTTTCCAGCCTAGCCATAAAACACTGAGTTCTAACTTCAGTAAGAGAAGTTGTCTCAAGGGAAGAAGGAGAAGGATAACAGAAGGGGACAATGTTAAGTCCAAAGTGGGTACCTGACCTCCGCAACAACAGTCTGGCCTTAGCGCAGGCTCAACTTTGACCAGGCAAACAGAAGAATTGCTAGTGGATAAAGCTTACACTCAGCATTTCTCAGAGACTTGTGAGATGGATTTCTGCCAGCAAGAAACTTCTCTGTCGCTATGGCTGATTAGGTCATCTGGTTTCTTATTTGCTCATACCTGCAGCACATTTTGAAGTCCCCAAACTAGCTACCAGGCTCTTCTGGCCCCCAACCCACCCTCCCCAACTCCAACTTTCAGATTATGGGATTCTCCCCACTTCCCACCCACAATGTCAAAACATTTTAAACTGCAAGGTTTCTTCACCTTTTGTTGTTCTCTGGCCCCCAAGAGAGAGCCATGCAATTTTGAACTTCCCCAAATAAACCATTCTTTCCACCTATGGAGGAGTCTAGTTTGGTGGTTTCTTTGCATCTTCACTTACTGATGTCTGCTTCTGGCTTCTTCATATGCACAAGGGCATACACATCTGCACACACGTGTACAAACATGTAGATAGGTAGATAATAGATTTATAAATAGATGATAGATAGATAGAGACATAGATGATAGATAGATTTATAGATAGATGATAGATTTATAGATAGATGATAGATAAAAATAACCACATGCATTATACATGGACTGATCTAAAACTAATCCTCATAAGGAGGTGGATAAGGAGTTGGGTTATTAGGAAAGTCTCTAACAGTACTATCAGAACACCGTACCAGATGACTGCAAGCAACAGCTTAACCATCACACTTCAGGCTTGTAGACCAGTGACTAAGTGAAGGCTAGAGTGTCTTTGGAACCCTGTGAAGGGTGGATAACTGTAGTAGTTTTTTGGCTTCTCTGTGCAAACTCTTTAAAACACATGGTTTTAGAATAAAAAGCCAGTGTGACTCATGGGCATAAAGCATTTAATATCCGAGCATTACTCAAATATATGAAATTTCCATGGTGAAGAAACTGTGGTTCATGCTCTTGGCAACACAGACTCTGGCTGAGAATGGCAGGTGATGTGATTAGCATTCTGAATTTTAAGAGTCCTGCTGTTAATTTCTAGGCTTACCACTTTCTTGGGATGTTGTAATGATAATGAGAAATATGTGTTGCTTCTGGAAGTAGAGTAGGACTCAGTGGTCTTCATTTGCCTTTTGTAAGGAGACAGGAATGATCACAAGGAACTTGACCTTAGATAGTAGACAATTAGGTATCTCAGCATCTATGGTGAGGGACACTGTGTATATCCAGTTCACAGTTGCTTCTTCTCACCCTTCCACATTTTGAGTATCTGATCCAGTGTCACTGGGATAATTTAGATATCATTATTTCACTAAGACAATCACAAACATGGTGTTACATCATTCTTGCACTATTGAATTTCATGCCATGTCACACAACTTTCTTGCCCTTAGTTCTGGAGAATTCTATTACCTGGCTCTTTCTTCATGATCTCATTCATGCTATGGCTTCAATTATCAACTGGGCAAACATTTCTTGAATTTCATTTTAAACTCTAACCTCACACTTCTATGTTTCTAGGTTTCTGAAGGTTACAACCATTCTTTACAAGGACAACTTTAGAGTTTTCTATGGAAAAGTGAGGACCTATAGCCACATCACACTTTCCAGTAACACTCCTCTGTCTTGGTTCTGCCTTAATGAGGAATTACACAATTTGAGGGAAAAAATATAGGTGGTCATGCTACATGATGAATGTGGTAATCATGACTGTGCCACTTGGAGTTAAATGAAGGCAAGATGGGTTTTGGTGCTGGTCAAAAAATCAGGGTATCTTAAGGCATCTCCTACTCAATCTCAATTTTTTTTTTTTTTGGTTAGTATCATTTGTAGAAATGGCAAGAAAAGTGAATGCATAGGATCATAAAGAGAAAAGTTGTTCTGGCCAGAATCCTTGGTACACTGTGTGGAAACAACTGGGTAAGTGGGAACTTTGAGGTATTAACATATGTCAGTTGGACAGCACTAAGAATTTTGAAAAGTATTCATCTTTCACACTCAAAGTGAAGCCAGATACAATACTTGGTGAAGAGGGAGCGAGTCTAGGACAGGGCTGTGTATGCATTCTGCCCTGCCCAGATTCCCACGTTTGCTCTACTGCTTCTTAACCAACAGCTCAAGAAGGCTTTAGCCAATTTTCAGGTTGTAGAATGCAAATAGAAGAGAACATTGTTTACTAAATGCTGTTTATTTTAATAACATTTTATTCTTTGAGAGTTCCATACAATACATTTTGATCATATGCACTTCTTCTCCGAGCTCCTCCAAAATCTACACTAACCTCCATTCCCACCAAACTCTGACTTCTCTTCTGAAAAAAATTTACAACACATCAGCTCTAATTAGCAATTCCAAGAGTGCCTCAGCTAGTGTTGAGATTTTATGCTCACCTCCCCATCTCTAAACTGGGATGTTTGGTTCATCCCTGAATGGAATGTACATATCACCCCCTTCCCCACAAGACTTAAGGATCGTAAAAGAAGAAGGGGTAGAGATAAAAGAACCAGAGGCTATAGGTGGCTTCAAGGAAACATTGTTTTCAGGATACAACAGGGAAATTGCATATATGAACTCAAAACAATTGTGAAAGCATGTCCAAGACCTTTACAAGCTCAAGCAAGATATTTATTTTAGTTTTGTGTGTATGTGCCTATGTGTGTGTGCATGTTATCTCATGAACTGTGATGTGCTTGTGGAGGTCAGAGAAAAACTCATGATAACTGGTTATCTCTTTCCAGCATGTTTATGCCGAGGATTGAACTTATGTCTTCAGGCTTGTGGGTAGGCACTTTACCCATGGAACCACTTCACTTGTCTAAGAAAAAACTCCTGTGACTCTCTTTTTAGATATTTGGCATTTTGTACACAGGAAGGTGGCTGAGCATACTCTTCAACTTCATACTTACGTGCTCTGATGTCATTCATATAGCACCAGTGCACTTGATCTGCTCAGTACCTACATTTGGGTTGGAGTCCCATTGCAGCTCCAGGATTTTGCATGTTTTCAGTTGGGAATCACATAGAAACATGGATTGTCAGGGTATTAAATTTTTTTTTTCTCAGAACTATCCTGGGTCTTGTCTCTCTCTGATTCAGGTTGCTCTGGAGTTGTTCATTAAGACAAGAAGGGAAGGAAGCAAGGCAGGGGAAGTGCTCTAGAGAGTATTACTTAAAACTGAGTTTCAGCCAAAGGATATGTAGTGAAGATGTTTCTTCCCTCCAGCCTCTATGGGAAGTCAACAAGTTGCATTTTTCCCAACTACTAGAACCATCAAACAAAACTGTGCCTGGTATCTGTGATATTAAATATCCTATTTAGGAAACATGATTTTCATTCTTGTGTTTTCCTTGAATAGTGGTTTGTTTCTATAAGATCTCAAAACCAGAGCATATTTTTGGGCCACAAAGTCAGATAAAAACTTGTTACGCAGTCTTTCTTCTCTGTTTCCTGACAATCTTTTGTTCTTGACCACGATCTTATTTCTGACAAAGTACTTGGTTAATATATCTTTCTCTTGAGCAAGCCTTTCCTTCATGACCCTAGTACACCCAAGTGATAGCAATTGGGACCGCCAATGCACAGAGCCATAGTTGTGACCTGAAGTGCCACTGTCTGAGGTTAGAGTCACACTATTTTGACTTTTCTGGCATGTAAACAGAAGTTCAGTTTTCTTGAATGGGTTTATGTGTCAAGAAGCTCGGTTGTACCATCTTCGTGGAGGGGTTGCTCAGATCTTCCCAGTGTCTAGTAATCCACAGTCATCTGCTCTTGAATCCTTCAAGTCTTATTCATTTCACCTATATTTAGACTTTGAAATCTTTACCTTTTGTCTTGGACTTCTTTGCATGCTAAGTGACACCTCAAAGAGCTATTTCATGGTCTTCTCCCAAGTGAAAGAGAGTGTCTTAAATATCATCAGATTGAGATGAGTGAGTATCTATAAAACTACACATGGATAAAAGTAGAGAGAGCCTTCAAGTATAGGAAATTATTTTATGGCTTATTCTAATTTATATGTGAAGTTATCTATCTCCTGAGGAATCACCTAAACAAAATAAAAAAGAGTCACTAACATTTACAGCTTTCTTCTTCTTCCTCTATCCTGACTTTGGTTTCCCCTCCCTCCTCTCCTCTTGTTCCACTTCCCCTTCTGCCCCTTCCCATCCTTCCTCCTCCATTTCTGTTGAGAAATGGGCATGGCTGTCAACAAAGGATGGTATATCAAGTTGATGTAGGACTAAGCTCCTTCTCTTGTATTAAGACTGGAATAGACAACCCAGTATGGGCAATAGGTTCCTAAAAGCCACCTCAAATGTCAGGAACAGGGCCTAATCCCACAGCTAAAAGTCCCACAAACAGACCAAGCTATATTAACTGTCACACATATGCAGAGGACCTAGGTTGATACCATGCAGGCTCCCTAGCTGTTGGTCCAGAGTCTGTGAGCTCCAACTTTCTCAGATCAGCTGGCTGTGGGAGCTCCCTTGTAATGATCTTGACTCCCCTGGTTCTTACAATCCTTTCTCCCTCTCTTCTACAGGATTCCCAGAGCTTAGCCCAATGATTAGCTGTAGATCTTTGTATATATTTCCATCAGTTACAGGATGAAGGCTCTCTGATGACTATTATGATAGTTACTCATCTGATTACAAGAGATGGCCAGTTCAGATATCCTCCCTACTATTTCTATGAATATTATCTGGGGTTATTCTTGTGAATTCTTAGGAGTTTCCATGGCACCAGTTTTCTCCTAACCCTGAATTGCCCCCCCCCCATCATTTCATTACTCTCTCCCCTTATCCTATCTCCAACCTGCTCAACCCAATCCCTCATGTTTTTATATCCCTTTCCACAAAACATCCAGAAGATCTCTTCTATTTCCCCTTCCCAGGGAAATCTATGCATCCCTCTTTGACCCGCTTGTTACCTAGCTTCTCTTGGTTTGTGGATTATAGCCTGGTTATTTTTTATTTTAAAGCTAATATCCATTTATGAGTGAGTATATACCATGTTTGTTTGTCTCTCTGGGTTAGTATTACCTTATTCGGGATAAGTTTTTCTAGTTCCATCTATTTGCCTACACATTTCATGATGGCATTTCTTCCTTCCTTCCTTCCTTCCTTCCTTCCTTTCTTTTCTTTCTTTATTTCTTTCTAGCTGAGTAATACTCCATTGTGTAAATGTACCATATTTTCTTTATCCATTCTTGAGTTGAGAGACACCTAAGTTGTTTCCAGGTTCTGTCTGTTACAAATAATGTTAATATAAATATAGTTCAGCAGGTGTTCTTGTGATATGATTGAGCATCTTTTGGGCATATGCCCAATCTGGGTCTTGAGTTAGATTAATTGCCAATTTTCTGAGAAACTTCCATGTCATTTTTCAAAGTGGCTGCACAAGTCTGCACTTCCATCAGCAATGGAGGGGTATTTCTCTTAGTCCACATCCTTTCCAACATAAGCTGTCATCAGTGTTTTTGACCTTAGCCATTTTGACAGGTGTAAGACTACCAGCATATCAGTGTCTTTTTATTTGCATTTTCCTGGTGGTTAAGGATGTTCAACTCTTTCAGTGTATCTTTGCCACTTGAGATTCTTCTGTTGAGATTCATTGTTTAGATGTCATTTATCCCTATTTTAAAATTGGATTAGTTTGTATTTTGATTTCTAGTTTTTTGATATTTTGATATCAGCCCTCTTTCAGATGTGGGGTTGGTGAAGATATTTTTCCATTCTGTAGGCTGCTGTTTTGTCTTATTGATATCATACACAACTTTCATAAATTAGTTATGATTGGTTTTATTTATGGCTTCACATTTAGATATAGAGAAGCCTAACCAAACCTTGCTAGCTAAGAAGGCTCAAAATGCATTTCTATTCCCCTAGCATTGCTCCATGTTTTACCCCTGGAGATGTGGGGTAATCTACTCTCTGAGCACATTTGCTTCAGTGAGATTGCTCTGTGTCACAGAGGTTCTGTTTGTCTATCATTCTTACACCCAAGTCTTCCTTAGGAAAGAGAAGGAGCTTAGAATATGTCACCCCAAAATGCACTGAATCAAAATATTAAATATTTCAAGTTAAAGTCACTCTGGGAACTGGAATTTCAGAAAGGGACTATGATAGTTTTCTGTCACTGTGATAAAATACTCAGACAAAAAATAACTCAGGGGAGAAAGAGTTTATTCAGCTTAAAAGTTCAGGTTACAGTCTCTGGTCACAAGGAAGTCAGGCAGGAACTTGGGCAGCTAGTCACATCACATGTCCAGTCACAAGTAGAAAAATAAAGGCATCCGTATTCTGCTTATTTGCTTGTTTCTGTTTTGGTGGATCTCTCCACTTGATTTCCTGCCTAGGGAATGCTGCCGCCCACACTGGGCTGAGTCTTTTCACATTAATTAATTTAACTGATACAATTCCCATAGACATAGTACAGATGAATAAAAAACAGTCACTTATATAGACTTTTCCTGGATAATTCTGGGCTGTGTCAAGTTGATAATCAAAGTTAATAATCACACAGATCCTTTCCCTCACTTTTTCTTCATGTTCCAAGTCTCAGAGATTCTTGGGGAGGAGTGTCCTTTCTTTACCAAGATTGACAAATAGTAGTCATCTCTGAAGACTGGACACTGAAGCTGCAGTGGCCCTGAACAAACTTCAATTGCCTCTAACACACCATTATCACTTACATCCCTAAAACTTTCTCTGTGAGTCCAGATAGCCTGTAGTCATACTACTACTTCATAGATTTTCTTTTTTATTCTTTATCAGAAATCCATACAAATACTTGGTTTGTCTATTTTGTTTCTTCAGGCTTCCTTCTACAGATACTTTTTAACAAACCCAGGCTTTTTTCTTGATAATTATCTTTTGTTGTAGTTGGGTTGATATAACCAGCCAAAAAGCCCACTGAGAGATTGAGGAGGCTGAGGCACCTCTTTCCTCTCTGGAAGATGTGGGCATGTAAGGATGGAAAGGATGAGTACAGTTGTCTGCCTTTTAAGGACCATGTGGAAGAGTTAGGAAGACCCAAGCAAATGTCTTCAGACCCAGTAGGTACAAAGAAGATTTTGCATGACTCACAGGCTTAAGTAGGGCTCACAGACAATGATCAGGGTGTAGGCAGAGGAAGTCATCTTTGAGGGGAGCTCAAATGAATGGTGAGAAAAACACAGATTGGAGAGGCCGTGCAGACAGAGAAATGGGAAATCTGAATGATGGAAAGTGAGGGAAGTGGCATCTGCCCAGGACCCCGGAGGAGGAAGGGCAAACAATTGCTGTCTGTAGGGACATGTCTGGGGCAGGATCCTTGAAGGCCAGGGAGCATACACATCCCCATGAAAGCCTCCCTGACAGGTAGGGAATGTTGGCCTTCCATATAGTATTGCTCTGTTCACCACTTGTACAAATAGTCATAAATCACTAGCAAATTCCTGGTGCTGTTCGTTAGAATTAGACTTCGAAGCACCAAATTCACAAACAGGAACCTTTCATTAACTCTGGAAAAATCTCACTCTATTTTTATTTGTATATTTAGGTTATTTAGAGGAGGTGAATAGCACCAGCTGGTATGCACACTGTTTTGAACAACATCCAGTGTCTAAATGCTGAGCTGTGTTATCTGCTGCCACATTAGATTACCCCCATAAAAGACGAAGCAACTTTGCTGTCTAGGTTTTTTCAAAGCTGGTTTTTTATTCACCAGACACTAGCCCCTCCCACTCTTTGCACAAGCCCCTTAGAACTGTAACATTATGATTTTCCTGGACTTCAAAGTCCTACCTATCCTCATTAAATTTAAAGCATACTTCTCAAGAGGAGAGAAGAAAAGCCAACTGGACTGTGGAATTGGGTGCCTGGAGGTGTGCTGCTCGCTGAGGTGAATCGCCTTCTCAATCAGTCTTTCTCTCCCTTCTCCACTGTGGGAGAACATTCAGCTGGACCAATTGTTTTTTCTATCAGAGCTGCGCACATGTAACCAAATTCCTGTTGCTGAGCACCTCTGATGCTTTATCCTTTCAAAGTTCAGGTCAAACATTCCTCTTTGTTTCTGTTAAGAAGCCCTGCATCACACAAAGTCAATGCCAGATCTTTATCAAGAACATTAAAGAGCAAATTGGGATCCCCCCTGTCTTCAGTTAGACAACTGTTTTCCAGCAGCCTTGAGCTGAGTTTCAGATGTCTGACTCGGCAGGGCACCAGGTGAGGAAGGATTAGCATTCACAGCTAACAGAAGAGAAGGCAATCCAACATCAAGTTCTGTAAGTTGCCCCGTAAACAAGGAATAGCCTGCAGGGTTTGGAAAACTCATCAGTGAGAAAATACCACAAGAGCATGCATGGGTGGTCAGCAGCAGCCCAAGGAAGGAACAAGAAGCAGGAATCTGCATATAAGCATTCCCACCTTGTGTCCCAGCTCGCCATCCTCCAGTGTGGCTGACCCAGTAACCTTGTCATTGTCCTGCTGAAAGCTGAGTGAGGTGAGACGCAGAGGATGCTTTTCATGTAGAATATCTAAACCACTCACTGTGTGCAGTTGTCTTTGCGGGCTCCATCAGACAGGTATCCTCCTTGCTGTGTAGTCCTGAAAATGAAATCTTCACAGTTTGTCTTTATTAAGCACCCAAAGCCATGGATCATCAATCTAGAAATTACACTCCTTTCCCTTATTAAAGAGTGTCTCTTTGATTGAGGTAGTGAGGACTGAATTCCAGGTCTCACATGTGCTTGACAAGGGCTTTCCTTCTGAGCTGACATCATAAGCTTTTATTTATTTATTTATTTATTTTTTCATTTCTTTCTAAAGCTGACTGGCCTGGCAGAAATGAGAGGAGAGTAGTGCAAATTGCAAACTGTCAGCCAGCTCCACAGAAAATACAGATACACCAAGTGCTATTTACATGCATGTGCATGAGCACACACACACACACACACACACTATACCACCTCACACACATATATACACATACACACACAGACATAGACACATAGACACATAGACACAAACACACAAACACACCATACACACCACACACACACATGTATATACTCATACACACACACACACACACACACACACACACACACACACACATTGCATCACCATTTTTACAATTTTTTGAGAAATAAAGAAATGCATTTATCAGATAGGAATATCTCATCAAATCAATCACAATGATAGATGGTTGTTCATTATTTTACATTCAACAGAAGGCATGTTTATATCTTGGTTTTGTTCCTGAAGAAATGTAGTTAGGTAGAGTCTACCCTTGAAATGGCATCAGAAATGAAATTTAAAGGCAGTGTCTCCCAAATAAATATTTACTGTTCTCAAGAAGCATAAATTTTCCATGATGCCTCAAAGGCTATCTTCTTTTTCTTTCTTTTTTTTGCTGATACATAACAATTTTACATCTTTATGTGATATTTACACACATGCAATATGTAAAGAAGAAAGATGGCTTCTACTTTGGCTTTTGATTTTTAATCATGCACCTTAACTTGAGAGCAAGTCCCCTTCATGTGTGGATGTGTGTACATATGTGCATGTTCCTAATGAATAACACTAATACAGTCTTTTGTTATAAACAGAGGCCACAAGTAATACTGAAATATAGTGAACATGAAGGTCATCAGAGCATTCTGAAATTGGATTCCTACTGTGTGTGCGCATGTACACATGTGCACGAAGGCCTTGAGTGTCTTTTCTCAGATGCTATTCACTTCTTTATATTTTTTTGTTTCGTTTTTACATTTATTTGTTTATTTTGCACTGGGGAGTTAGTATTGTGCCTCAGTGTGGGAATGATGGCCCGAGGACATCTTGCAGAAGCCAGTTCTTTCCTTCCACAAGGTGAATTCTGAGACTAGAACTTAGTTTTGGTGGTAAGTCCCTTGACAGTTGTGCTATCTCACTGACCTGAGTATTTTTCTGGCTGAAACTTTCCAATTATATTAGGCAAACTGGCTGGCTGGCCAGCATCAGGGATCTGACATTTTCTGCCTCCCACATGCCACATGCCAACACACCCAGCTTTCTTAAAATGTTAGTTCTGGGAAAGAGTCTCGTGCCTACAAGGCAAGCACTTTAATGACTGAGGAATCTCTCCAGGGACTTGCCTTGCTTCTTGCATTGTGTGGCATTGGAGATGTTGTCCGCCTACTGAAAACAGTTATTTTAAGGATCAAGTGAAATAATTGATACCAAGGTTTAGTTCAATATGGCTGTGAGGCTAAGAGATCAGTGATAGCTGATAGTAAGAAATGTTGCCTGAGCACTGTTGATCTATACCAAAGTCCTCAGTAGGCTGTTTGGACTTGTGTATTCCCACATTCAGTAAAACCATATATGGATACAAAGGTCTTTCTGGAGCTACCAGGAAGAGATTCTGGAAGCAATAGAAGACAAATATTTTCCTTCCTTTTTCTCTGAAAAATTTTACACAGTAGGAAAATATGGATAAAAGTGAATTAATTAAAACTTCTTTAGCATGTCTACAGAAAGGTAAATTTACTCCTGAAAGCTTTGCTAACATTACATTGAAAGAGATTGTCTGACGGATTCTAGAAACGATGCTTGGGACTCCACAGCTAACAGTGTGGAGCTGTGTTCTGCATGCAGACTTCTATAGGATTGTCCATGTAAGTGTTCCAAACTGTTATGGTTTGCATATAAAATGTTGCTCATCTGCTCTTGCATGTGAGCATTTGATCCCCATCTGATATTACCACGGGAAGTGATTATGGAACCTGGGAGGAACCTGGTGGAGGAATTATGTCATGGGATTTGAGGGTTTATAGCTTCAGTCCACTGTCTGTTCTCACTCTGATTATTGTATGTGGATGAACACATCAGTTTCCTGCACTAAATGCTGTGCCTTGATGGCTTTGAAGAACTTTATCTCTCTAGAACAATAAGATAAAATAAATTCTTTCTTCCTTAACCTACCCTTGTTCATGATATTTCATCACAGTATCTGCAAAGTAATAATGCAGCAGCCCTTCCAAGGCATATATGAGTGAGTTAGCCTTCCAAATCTTACACTGCAACTTGTTTCCTCTCACTCATAATATTTAACTATTCAGTGATCCATTACTGACATTAATTATGTTACATGCTTTACAGTTCTGGCCACACAATTTGCCAAGAAATATTTGTAAATATTTACAATAGTTGTAAAAGTAGGTATTTCCACATTGCAGAATTTGAAACTAAAACTCATGGAAGTTGTATAATTTGTTAACATCACCAACTTTTTGTTATATACCAGTGGGAGTCAACCAGTGTTAGGCAGAATGTTGCTGAGCACCATGGGAGTATAGATCAGACGACACCCAGTATTTTACAGGTTGATCTACGGCATGAATGACTGTGTTGAGGCACCCTATTAGACAAAGTCCATGGAGGAGACCCACCAAACCAACATTCATAGTATGGCCCCATTAGGCAAAGTCCACAGGGATATCCATCAACTGGCCCCACTAGGCAAAGCCAGTGGAATGACTCACTGTGGATACTTGTTGTTTGCTGTCTGTAACTTTCTCATGTGCCACCACCTGACCTCCCTAAAAGAAGAGCTATGGGATTCTTTCTCTAGCCCCTTGGTGGTGAGGTTTACACTTTCTGGGCACTATTGTCAGTGACTTGTCAGAAGGGTGACCTTTTCTTATTCCATGTAATTTTGATGAGTTAAATATACTTTCAAGTAATAGCCAGGCCTTTAGCCATGACCTCAGAAAATTCAAAATAAGGGTATTTGCCCTGGAGATGAAGTGCTCAAGGACAAGTTCCCAGGAGTTCAGCAAAGTCAGGCACGTAACAACGTCAGTGCAGTTTTTCCCTGTCAGAAAAGGCCTCATTGATAACATTTATAGAGATAACTCACAGTCTTAATAATTGACTTTCCGTCTGTATATAACCTCATATTTATGCTATAAAATTCAAGTTCCAGCTAACTGTCTATGTAGGGTAAAAGTATATGTCTTAAGTATTGGGGCAATTCCTAGGTCGCTGTCTTGTCTCTTGCCCTGCTCTGTGCCTCTCTGCCTGCTTTCCATCAAGGAACCTGGCTGACACTGAAGCCTTGCCCTGGCTATGGTCACTGTGGCTTTTTCATGTCTAAGAGAAAAACTTTGTGATGTTTTTATGTGTTTATAGTATGGTTGTATCTCTATTGTTTACTTAAAAAATGTAAAAATGACCTTCAATATTAGCTCAAATAATGGCTAAAGTTTTGTATGAAAAGGGGAATAGAAAGAGGAGACTTAGGAGAGATAGAAAATCAGAGAAGATGCAGTAATAAAGAAAGTGAGAACACGTGAGTTGGCCTTTCCTTTTTACCTATACCTTTTTCCCTCACGACTCTGAGGCATTCTTTTGCTACCATGGGCAGAATGAGAGCTGGCCTCTCAGTCTGCATTACAATGTCATGCAATAAAATTGAATCCATTTAATTCAAAGTCTGTGTTTATTCCTAGCTTTGTATCCTTACTTTAGTGAGATAAACCATATGTTTTCATATTCAAATTTGGGTCTCTGCCATGGTTTGAGCATGAAGTGTCCCCACAGAAGGCTCAAGTATTGAAGACCTGGTTCCCAGCTGGTGGTGGTGTGGAAAGTTGATAGGATCATCCATGAATTTTTCTGTTCAAGGGTGTATAGATGAAGGAACTCTCAGGAGGGGGAACTTGGTGAGAGGAAATAGGTTACTGGGGACTCGTCTTCGAAGAGTATTCTTGTCTCTGAACATTTTCTTCTTCTCCTTATGTTTCCTGGATTTCATGAGGTGAGTAGCATCCTCTGCAGTGATGTTTGTGTTTTGCCACAGTCTTAAAAATCAACGAAGCCAGCTGACGCTGACAGAGGCACCTAAAACCCTGAAGCATGAGAAATTCCCCCTCTCTTAATGTGTATGTGTCAGTGCTATGTCATACCCACAAAGAGCTACATAGTGCTGTTATAATAAAAAATACTAGAGTGCCCACTAGTTACAAGCATATTAATAAGCACTATAGATATAAAAGGGAAGAAACAGATGACATAGTCCTCTTCAGTGGGCCCAAATCTCCCAGAATGTTGTGTCTATGTGCTTCTCCCCCTCCCCCATTTTAGTAATTGAGATACTAAGCCTTACAATTTGTAACAATGTCTGAAATTGGCGCATCAGCTGTATTATTTTCCTTACCACTACGTGGTGGTTTGAATGAGAATGGCCTTTATAGGTATAGAAAGTGGAATTGTTTGGGAAGGATTAGGAGATGTGTCTTTGTTGAAGGAGGTGTGTCACGCGGCAAGCTTTAAGGTTTTTAAAGATTCATGCTATTCCCAATGTGCTCTCTGCCTCCTGCCTGTGTGGATCAACACGTGAACTCTCAGATGTTCTGGTGACCACATTCACCATCATGGACTCTAACCCTCTCACAGTGTAAGCCAAATTAAACACTTTTTAAAAGATGTAACCTTGGTTATGGTGAGAGTCGATATATTGATGATGTAATTGCTCAAGGGATGTTCCCAAGGAACTGGAGTCCACAGAGAGGAAAATTCAGGCTTCTTCTCCCTCACTGACTTAGAAAACTTGATCATGGACAGGTCAATGTAGAGGATGCAGTCTCGGCCCAGAGAAACATCCTTTGTAACAGTCATGATTTGGACACGTTTGTTGCAACAAGAAAAGTTCCATGGTAAGCACATGATGAGAATATGCTGGAGGGAATTTTGTTAAAGGTCTTCCTCACATTTGGAAGACCTTGAAAACTGAAAGAAAACAAATAAAGTGGAGGTGAACACCCTCAGGCTTTAGATCACAATTTCTCTCTCACTTAGGAAATTTTGTTCACTTTCCTAGGTGGGCCAAGCAGCACCTTGTGCCAAGGGCTATGACTCAGCTGTCAGATCACTCACATATGTCTTAGCTATAGAGCTCTGCCCAGCTCATGAAGCCTGCCATATTCCTTAATGCATCAGCTCAGGAACCTAGAGTCCCAGGACCGCACAGAACTCACTTCTCTCCTCACCTCTCTCCTTTCTTCATTCTTCTTTCAGGCACATCTCCCCTGTTCTCCCCATCACTCTGCTCTTCCCCTTTATTTCTTCCACTTTGGTCCCCTGTCTCCCTCCCTTTCCCTGGCCCTTCCTCTATTTCCCCTTTCTCTCTTCCTTTCCTCCTTCATGCTTGTCCTTCCTCCCTCTCTCCTCCTAAAGATTAACTACAAGCCTGTCCCATTAGCATCCTCCATGAGAGTCTCATCTCTGGTCTTCTATTAGGAATCATTTTGACACCTCTGGTCCTCCGATTTCCTGACAAATAACAGGGTAACAAAAGTCTACACAGCATGCCTTTCTTCAAGTCCGTATGGCGAAGTGGTAGACCCGCAGACATTCTGAGTCTCGGGGCTAGCAGTCATATCCAGACACAAACCCTGAATGTGGCGAATGTTTCTTCCTTAAAATACAACTGCCTATCTTAAAAGACAGTACTTTAGATCATTTACCCATCTGTTCTGTTTTCTTTTGTCAACTTGACACAAACTAGTATCACCTAGGAGGAAGAAACCTCAGGTGAGGAAATCTCTTCGTCAAGCTGATCTGTATGCATGTCTTCTGTGTGATAGTTTTCTTCATTGTTGTTGATGTGGGGGAGCCTATATCACTATGAGGAAGGGTGTTGCTCACTCCTGAGCAAACGTTCTTGAGAGTTAGAAGGAAAGAGGTTGACAGTAGGCTTGGAAGCCAGCAGTCAGGTTCCTCTGCTTCAGTTCCTGCCTCCAGGTTCCCACCCTGACTTCCCCCAGTGATGGACTGTGACCCGTCATCCAAATGGTTTGTTTATTTTTATTTATTTTGTTCCCCATGTTAGTCAATGTTTTTATCACAGCAAGACACACACCAGGAGACATGGCTCGACTAGGACCATTAGTGAATTTGGACTGTGCATTGTTCAGTAAATGGTGGAGTTAAACTTCTTCATTCACTAATGGCAGGGACCAGTGGTGCCCCTCAATTTTCTTTAGTGATTTTTAGTTGTTAGCAACTTATAAAATAAGGTAGGAAAGAAGCAGAAGAAAGACTATGAGATGTGAATCATGGTGCTCTTTGCTCAACTACTTAATAAAAATGACTTAAATAAGAGATATATTATGATAACTCACAACGGACTATTATTATGCCTTGAATCATAAGAATCTTCAAAATAGTTTTATCATTTAAAAGAAAAATGAATTGCTTTTGTTAAGGTAATTTTAAACTCTAAATATAGACACCAGTAGAGAAATAGTTGTAAATAATTAAAAGATAATGAGAATGGCTGTTAAATATTAAATGGCATCATGATTATATTGGAGTGGTTGAATTGTACCTTTACATTTTGAAGAATTCTCTAACCTTTCTATGTAAATATGTGTGTTTATACATCTATGGAACACTTACTAAAAAATATAGCATGTGTGTACATTGTATTCACAAATACCTGGCCTTTAAATACATCTCAGGGCTGGGGATGCAGCTCAAAGAGGTAGAACATTTCTTTAGTCTGTGCAAGGCCCCAGGCTCAATACTCAGTACCAAAAAAAAAAAAAAATGGCTTGACATACAGTGTGATGATAGCATGCTTGGCTAGCATGTGTGAGGCCCCAGGTTCAATCCTCAGCATCCAAAATAAAATAAAGCGAAAAAGTAAGCACCCAGAAAGGTAGAGCCAGATGTCATGATACATACTTGGCAATCCCAGCACGCAGGAAACTGAAGCGGAATGTTTAAAGGAAGGCCAAGCTGAGCTACCCAGCTAGACCGTGTCTCAAAAACAGCAGTCAGACAAGGGAACAAACCAAAAGTGTTCTCAAGTGTCAAGGTTCATTATGTAGGCACATAGTAGGCAAGCCCCCCCTCTCCCAAGTTAAAACCAGCTGGGAGGGTCAGAAACAAACTCCAAGAGGCGAAGGCCAATGTCTCCTTGTCAGCCTCAATACGTTTTCAGCACCAGAAAACGGTGGACATTAAACTCCAGACTGTGCCTCTTATTTCTTCTTTCTGGTGTCTAAGTCTGGCCGTGTACTGCTGAAGTAGTGAAATTCACCCCCACCTTTTTCTCTGCTAATGACTTTTTAAACCTCCAAAACCCCTAGAAAACTCATTTAGGTGGTCTTACCCTGAAGTTTTGGAAGAGAAAAATGAGTTCTCACTTCACTAAAATGTCATCACATTTTATGAAAATGAATTTTGTAAAAATGTATCACTGTCTGTCCCTTTCCCCACTGAAGCCGTTTCTCTTGCCTGTGCTGTTTCCAGAAACCTCAGTCTGGTTTCTGCTTCACCTCTTGCTTCTCTTGCTTCCGTTCCAGGGAGCTCCACGCAGTGCCAAGATTTTTTGTTCATCTCGCACATGTTCAGCATCCTCAGACCTCATATCATGTCAGTCTCCATCCAGAGACTCACCAGCACCACTCTAAGCATCATTTTAAAACATCATTTTAGTTTTTAAACATTTCACTTCTAATGGGAAAATAGTAACAGTTTGCTCTTATGAAATATACTGTGATATTTCCATGCATATATACAGTACGAATGACCAAATTAGACTAATTAGCATAACTAATGATGTAGCAGTGGTGGTGATAGCGCTTAAAATCCTTTCTTTGGGAGACTGGAGAGATAGCATAGCAGATGGGTATTTGCCACACAGATGTGAGTACCAGAGCTCTCCTCCAGGAGTTTGGACTTCTCACAACCTATGTACATACTGGATGGGTGTGAGCATCTGCTTGTAATACCAGCAGGGACAAGGGATCTCCAGAGCAAGCTGACTGTGAGACTGTAGCAATGTGTTCTTGGTCTGATTTTGAGCCCTGTCTGAAGAATAAGGTGGAGGAGAAGCCAAGGAAGATTCCTGATTCTGGCACCTGCATACAAGTACACAAGCACAGCCATACATGGGGACACACCGACACACATCTGAATACCCGTCTTCACTGGACAGTGTTAGCTCTTATTCTACTGAAGCTTTACAGGACCAGGTCTCACTTTTTCCTTGTTCACACTTCTCTCTCTCTCTCCCTCTCCCCACCGCCCCCCCCCTCTCTCTCACACACACACTATGGATGGAAAGATGCTAAGGCTGTATCTAAGGACTCTGTTGTCCCCTTACTAAAACATCTGCCTGTTTTCCCCAGGTTTGATGTTGACCTAAGCACCATGTCTACCTGTGAGTCTCTTGAGCTTGATCTCTGTAAAGTAGACAGACCCTGCCTCGTGGGAAGGAGGCTTCTTGGCTTTTTGAACTTGATGGATTTTTGACTGCCAATATCAGTTTGGCATTGGATTGTCCAAGGCATTTCTGAAGCATAACCGCTGACGCTTGGCTGGAAAGCAGTAGGGGGTCTCAAGCCACAGAAGTAATACTAGCTCTGATCTAACTAGAGGATGAGTTCATGGGGCCCTTTCAATGAGTATCTGTATGCTATATACAGTATCACGCATCTGCAAAAATAATCAGCATTGACTCCTGCCAAGGACTAAGCGGTTCCATCTGAAGCATAACGCACTGGATCTATGCCATGCCACTCTCTAATCAAGAGACAATTTAGCACCTTTTTAAACGCCTCAGGAATTCCCAGCTGCCATTGGATGAACCACAAATAACCAGTTCCCCAACCGTCAAAGGGATTTTTTGGTGCAGTACCTCATATGGCCAATAGAGGTCAGCAGTAGTCAAGCTGCTGAGGGGTTCTCAGTGTAGTGTTTTGAAATCTAGAACATTCTGCAGGAAACTGTATCTCTCCTTTAGTGCTCCTGCTTACAACAGTAGGACAAGAGGGGACCCGAGATTCTATAGGCTAGATTCCATATTTGATTTTGACAGTGTATTCAGAAATCCAATGATCTATTACAATATCAGATTTTCATTAAGTTTACAGAAAGGAATTTGCCCAAAAGGTAGCTCAAGGTAAAGTATGTGAAAGGGTAGAGAGGGGAGTCCAGAATAAAAGCCATATTACAATCATTATAACTGTTAAAATACTGTATGTGTTACTTGTAATGTAGAGAACCTGCTGCCTTTAAACATCCTTTAAAAGAAGCTGAGCATATATACCTGAGATGTCTGTACTGCACTGTTGAACTGGAAACCAGAGCAAAGGAAAGCATGCATGTAAACTATGATCCTATTATATAGATCTCTCTTTTTTTTTTTTCCTGGAAATGAGGTCTCAGAAACATAGCCCAGCATTGGCCTGAACTCCATTGTGTTCAAGGGAATCCTTGAACCCTGGCTCTTTGTATCTTTGCCTGCCCAGTTCTGGGATTGTGGGTGTGCATCCACATACCTGGCTCCGATGTGAATATTTACAGCCAGAACACCACAGGGTTCTTTGGTTTGCTCTATGCTTTTTTTGGGTATCAGTTTTATGCATGTTCCTTTTGTGGTTAAAAAGGATTCTCTTTAGATAATAAAGTGTCATCTTTCTGATGACTTCCTGTAGCCTCCAGATGGTCTCCACTCCCCTGCCTCTAAATGATGCTGGGTCTCCTTCAGACTTCCACTTAGTCGGCATCCTAATTATCTTCTTATTTTTCTCTCTAAGAAAGGAGACCAGGAGCCTAAGTTCAGGAACTGACTCTGATCTACTACTGTGGCCTGGAGGTGGGGGGTGAGGGTAGAGAGGTGGGGTACGGGGAGAGGGCCTAAGGCAGATGCCACCACAGATGGAGGTGGGTTAAAGGAGTGGATGGAAGAAGTAGAAAGTGCTGGAGCCAAGGCATTTGTGAGTCAATTCCTCCAGGAACCTTTGGAGGAAGCTTGCTTTTTCTGTGGTGAACACCCTCTGAAATCTCTCCTTTGGAGGTTTCATTCATTGAGAGAATGGCATGGAAGTGATCCACCTGGGACCATCTTAGATACAGCAGAAGCAGAGGTAACATTGTAGAGGTGATATATTGTTAGAATTGATTTCTTTCTCCTGAATTTTTTAAAGCTTACTTCTGACATACATTGTTATGGTAGTATTTTGTTTGTGCTCTAACAAATAAAGCTTGTCTGAAGATCAGAAGGCAGCACTAGCCATTAGTTAACCATAGGGGCCAGGCGGAGGTGGCACACACCTTTAATCCCAGTACTTGGTTGGAAGAAGCAGGAAGATCAAGAGTTCAAGGCCATCCTGGGATACGCACGATGGGCCCAAAAGAGAAACAGAGCCAGGTGGTGGAGGCTCAAACCTTTAATTCCAGGACTTTGGATCTCATGCCTTTAATCTCAGGACTAGGGAGGTGGAGACAGGAAGTGATATGGCTGGGTGGAGAGAGGAATATAGAAGGGGAGGGGACAGGAGCTTGACTTGCTAGAGAATTTGTCTCTAGTGGCTGACTCATTTTCCTCTGCTCTTTCAGCATGTGCCCTGATATCTGACACCTGCTTTTTTAAAATTAATATTAAAACTAATTAGAACGTACACTACATTTTGTAATTGGACATATTTATGGGGCACAGTGTGATATTTTGATACATGTATACATTATGAACAAATCAGGACAGTTAGCACATCTATCACCTTAATGATGTAGGGACCCTAGGGTAAAACTAAATAGCAGAGCTGGGCTCTATCCCCTGTACAACACAAGTTATCATTTCTTAATGACACAGTCACTCATACCCTTCCACCGTTCAGGTGAAGACACTCATCTCAGCAGCCCCTGGCAAGTTATTCTCAGAGTCTTCAGGGTACCTGCTGGGTGGGAGAGCAGTAGCCCACATTAGTTCTACACAAAGAGCAACGGGTAAAGAGTCAAGAAAGGTCTGCCAACCACCTGTAATCAACCACCCCTCATTCAGAAGTTGTTCAAAGAGAACAATGCATATATCTATAATCTTTGAGACAGAAACAATGAGACATTGTGTGGAAACCTGTAAGTAGGGCACTGACCAGATAATCTAAGATCTATATGTGTTGAGATACTCTTGGGACAGGGCAAAGAAGCACTCAGAAAGTTAGAAACTTCCCAGCAATACTCCAAAGAACCAGTGTAGGATTCTGAAGTTTTGAATGGATCTAGAGTTACTCATTGCACATACTGGGATGACTGTATTCTAGAAACCCTCTTGCTGCTGTGAATTAATTAACAAGAAGGAGGGAAGAAAATATTTCCTGAAGGCTGAACACTTAGAAAAGTGTCTAAATAATTGGAGATGCAAATGGCTCTTGTAACTGAAGATCTACTGAGAGCATTGATGAGCAGCTTACTTTAAATTGTCTAGCTTATTTGTGTGTCGTAAATGTTTAAGAAGCTTGGAAACTAGGTGGCTCAAATCTGTAATCCCAGTCCTTAGAAGGCTGAGGCAGGAAGATTTCCTCAAGTTTGAAGACAGCCTGGGCTGCATAATGAGTTTCAGGCTATCCTGAGCTACGGTATAAGACACCCTCCCATCCATCTCAACAAAAAAGAAGTGACAAAAATCCTATTTTGATTTTCTGCTTGGTCATTTGTGGCAGGGCCAGCCAGACCTGAGCCATACTGCAAGAGGGAGCTTCCTGAAGTGTGGGGGGTTCTCCCTCGATGACTTTTATACAGCTATGATCATAAACTGTGACCTACTGACAGCTTGTCTCTCAGACTCTATCTCATGAGGGCACATAACACAGGGTATTTCATTTCAGAGGGTGACTTTTTTTAAAAATTAGGTCACATAAAATCAAATTAATAGACTTTTCCCAATGGTTACTTTTCTCCTGCAAAAAATTATAAACACTTAACACTTGTTCTGTGGAACTTTGGGTTTTGTGCATAATTTAATGTGGAATCAGAGCTCCAGCTACTGTACAGTGACTTTATTTGTTAATTTCTGTTTGACCTGTGCTTTACAATGGAGGCAAGAACTACCTAGCAACTTTAGAACTAGGAGCATAATGGAAACTAAAGTCCAACACAACTTCTCTAGGAGATCCCGTCTTATGATGGCATAAAAGGACAGTTGCAGTTAATGGGAAGCACTTGTATCAGAAGAAAATTGCAACCTGGTGTGGGAAGGCAAGGAAGACTTGAGTGAAGTTTGAAGATAGAGTGAAGTCTATAGAGAATGTGTATTGTTTGACATGAGATAGTCAGGTCAAGGAAAAAGCCTCAGACCCATGGGAAATGGTTGAGCCCCTTTACCCCTGCCTGTGTCAGGCTCAGCAAGGCTAAGCCTTCCTCTGTATAACTGATCACTGTGAGCAAAACTAGCATTTCCTCCTCCTGGGTATTGGCAGCCAGAGACTGCTTGCAAACAGACACTTCCCACCAAGATTAGCTGACCCTGCCCCCTCCCACTCCTGTGTTGTATTAATAATTATGATCTAAGATTACACATCATTGGTAAGAATTGGTGCCACTCCATCAGAGTGTACCCAGCCCATCTGGCCCTAGCTTTTCTGTATGTATGGCTGTGTTGTGATGGTTCTTTCTTAATTCCCATACGCTATCAGTCAGAGTTTCAAACTGAAGCTGTGCACCATTTCTCACCCTTAATGGATCTCTAACTTCTGTGAAGTCCATTTCCAGCCCTTAAAGTCCTTTCCCTACAGGGACAAATCTCAGCTTTGGTAAAGTTTGCCTCTGCTACACATGTGCGTGTGTGGGGTTCCACAGTCTGCTGAGCAACTGGCAACAGTGTCTGCCATACGGCCTTGGTCAGCCCTTCTTAGCCAGTCTCAGCCTCTTCTTTATCTGCTCCATTCCACCTCCTCCTCTGTTCTGACTGGTGGTTTCTGTAGACAGTCTTCTTCTCTTCATCCTTGGCTTTCATTACTCATTGAGCTTGGGGAGATGGGAAGAGCTTCCATCTGGGCTTCTCTGCAGGTGCCTGAATTCCTAGTTGGTAGGAAGAATCGTTGTAGATTGTATTAGAGATGTGTTACATTTATTTGTGCTTGTAATATTTGTTTAATGATGCAAAGGTGTGTTCCATTGTTTTATGTTGCGTTTGTTTAACAGTGTGAAGCTGTGTTACTTTACCTGCCTAAAATACCTGATTGGTCTAATAAAGAGCTGAATGGCCAATATAGCAAGACAGGAGAAAGAATAGGCAGGGCTGGCAAGCAGAGAGAATAAATGGGAACAAAAAGTGAAAGAAGGGGAGGGAGAGGAGGACCCAGCTACACAGCAAGACATGGAGTAAGAGGTAAAGAAAGATATATAGGAATGGAGCAATGTAAAATCCCAGAGGCAAAAGGTTAATTTAAATTAAGTTAAAAACAATTTAAGCTAAGAAAAGCTGTTAAGAAATAAACCAAGCCAGGTCAGGCATTCATAAGAAAGAATAAGACTCTGTGTGTTCCATTTGGGAGCTGTGTGGCAGGCGTCCAAAAGAGTAAAGAGTTAAAACAGAACAACAACAGTACATTGTTTGTAATTTTTCTGCGGAATTAGAATATCGGGCAATGCATCTTCCAGCCTGGCAGAGTATTGGACATGTGACCAGATAATCTACTTGAGGTTGTTGAAAGCGCTGTACATAGACCCTTTCAAATCAGTAAAGTTCTGGGGGTTGAGAGATGCTGAATATGCCCAAATTATTCACATTTTTAGAAAGGAGAGGCAAATTAGTGAAAAGGATGAGTTATTTAACAAAGTGCCTTTGGTTCTCAGAGAAGATCAGAGAAGAACCAGTAGGGAGCAGTATCCCTCAGAGATACTAGACATGACCAGGTATGTATGCACAGCTGACTGCCAGGTCGACCAAAAAGCATTAGAGGAGCCTCAGCAGGACCAGGGTTACCTCAAGCATCATTGGAGCTGATTAAAGAGCTAGAGATAAGGCATGGTGGTTAAGAGGGCATAATTCTCTTCCAGAGGACTAGTTCAGTTCCCTGAACCTCTCCAAGGACGGGGACACACATACACACACACACACACACACACACACACACACACACACACACACTCACACACACACACACACACACACACACACACACACACGTATATAAGCTTAAGATATTGAAGTTTAATCATGACAAAGGGTTAGGCTGGCTTATAAACATCAAGGAAGAAGGAGGTTGTTCTCAACACCCAGTACCTCAGAATGAAAAGAAATCTCATGAATGGCAGAGACACAGATCTGTGCTGTCCAAACCACTATGGTTGTATTGAAGAGAGATTCTTATGTGATTGGGCTGTTGTTTACTTTCTGAAAGAGGAAAACAAACTTCTAATCATCATACAACTTTAAAACATGGAAATCATCTTTTGAAATATCATTTGTTGCTTTTCCTCCACTTGAAAGAACATTAAATAAACCATAAGGTAAAAAGTACCGTATTACATAAAATAAGCACATCTTCAGCTGGTTCCTCTAAGTGATCCTTGCATCGAGTCTTGAATTGAACCTTTCTTGGAAACAGAGAGGAAGCTCTTTGTGGCTAACTCATGACCTGCTTGGGATTTTTCCATGAAACAAACTGGGGATTTGAGGCAGACTTTGGGAGGACGTTTTTGTATCAACTGCTCTTGTCCACATCAAATCTCTGATTCCAAGGAAGGGAGACAGAGCTCTATCAGCACTATCACAGATGTGGCGTGTTCACTCAGTGACCTCAGCTTAATGCTCATCTGCAAGCTGAACGTTGGACCGTCTCTGTGCTTGTTCCTTACATATTTTCTGCGCTTGACCTTGTCAATGAACATTCCCATCTCTTTATCTCTCCTGAAGGTGCAGTAACAGGGCTCAAGGTGAGTGTCCCCTTGAGTCCAGGGATTCAGGAGGGTAGTACAGTCACCCGCTCCTGTTTAGGGCCAGATATCTGTGCAGATACATTTGTCAGCTGTCTGTCAGAAGAAAGATACTTAAGACTCAACTGGAAAACAGGGAAGGTTTCTTTCTACTCATAGTTTTAGGCTTTATTTTAGTCTGTGGGGCCTTTGGAAATACACCACATTATGACAGGAAGCATGTGGTAGATCACAGTGTTGGGATGGGACACGGGTGGCCAGCATGGTGAGAAAAAGCAGTCCTAGGAAAGAATCAGCCTCACAGTCCCCACAGTCCCCTTTGATGTTAGGTTCCTAATTATCTTCATTCTTCTCTCCATTTCTAAATATTCCCACTGCTTTCCATAGTAACATGGGCTCGGACCCAAGCAGTTAATGCATGAGCTGTGGGAATATTCGTAATAAAAATTGTAACAGAAAGCCAGAGTGTGATTATGGAGCGCAACTCAGGGTGAGTACTAAGATATGGGGTTCAAGGTGTCTGAACTCAAGACTTATCCATCTATACCTGCAGACTTTCTGGGAACACGTGAACTGACAGTATCTCACTGAAGTAACCAGAGTTGCCTGAGGGTGGAGGGATTCTTCAAAGTATTTCGCTAAGCTCATCTGAGACACCTACATTCTCAAACAGACCTCAGAGTTCGAAGCTAGCCCAGTAATAGCTGATGCTGTAATCCCTGCCAGCCAACCACAGTCAGTTATAATGCAAGTGGAAAACAAAATTCTAGAACTTGATTTTCTTTCCTAAGTTTGTGAGTTGAGATTCCTGCTTACCTAACATCTTGCTGCAATTGGATTTTGTGTCAGTACAGGTCAGTTTGGGCCATTGACATATCCAAAGTTAACCAAAGAGAACTCAGTCACGTGATGCTTTGATCACACGTGTGGCTGAGAGAACAGAGGAGAGAAGCTGAAGCAGCCAGGAAGCAGGAACATGGAGCATGGAAATGCAATTTACACCACACATTCTTGTTGTAGGCAGGAACCACCTAGTGGGGTTTCTCTATCATAATCTGTAGGAAAACTCTTCCAGCCATGTGCCAACCTTACAAACCATAACTCAATCACAGGATAAATACCCCTATATTAATGTCCCACTCACACTCGGGAGCGTGGGATCAGAAGGTGTATACACCAGTCTGTGGAAGTACAAAGATTCCACCTGCAGCTACCTGAGTGCCCCGCCTCTTCCCCTTGCCTTTTATTCTTCCTTAAATGCAAACCCTTGGCACATAATACTTAACACCTTTACTGTGTCTGCAGAGTTCCTTTCCATCCACAAGATGCATCTCCTCTGCTGCCTTGTGATCTCACAATTTAAACACTCTCCTTATGGTTCCCAGTTTGCTGTGAATGGAGTTCTGAGCTGTAATTCACCTCTGGCATCCCTGACAATCTGATCTGATCAATATTTCCAGGATTCTTTTCTATTGCACTTGTTAACATTCTTCAGTATAAGTCAGTGTCCATTCCTAAGCTCACATTTCCCCATCACCCTCCCCCAGGCCAAAAAAATAAATGTTTCTGGAGAATTCAGATTTCAGATTTTTAGATTGGCAATACTAAGCCAATAAAGTCAGTGTAATTATTATAAAATATGAAAAACTGAAAATTAAAATGTATCTTATCTAAAGCATTTTGAAACAGAGATACTTAAACTGTGTTACTAACCTTGCATAAAACTGGTTCTTTTAAAAACATTTATATTTATGTGTTTGTGTATTTTAGACGAATGTATATATGTGCACTACATACATACAGTGCCCACTGAGGCCAGAAGAGAACATTAGATGCCCTGGAACTGGAGTTACAGATAACTGTGAGTTGCCATATGGATTCTGGTAACTGAACCTGGATTCTTTTTTAAAGCTTTGGGTCCTCTTAAGCACAGAGCCATCTTTCCAGCTCTCAGACTGGCTTATTGGACTTATTAAACTGCCTGGCTCCACAAGAGACTATGCATCACTCCTGGGGCTTAGCTTCAATTGTTACCAACATGAAAATATAGTATAATGTCAATATGTCAAGCATCAAGATAAAGGAGATTAAGGGTGTTATTGAGAAAGAAGAATACGCAACAGGAACCACACAGTTTTTAGTAACTGTAGATTTTAGTGAAGGAGTCCAGGCTTTTCCATCACTTTTCTAGAGGCCTACCTTCATTTCTATCCCAGAAAACTGAAGTCTAGGGAATGACTTGTCTAAGGTCAAATCGCCGTAATAGTTGCCATTTATTACTAAGCTTTTCACCAAAGCCCCAAGCTGAAGATACTTTTCCCTCCTTGGTGGGCACCAAGAAACAGACAGGGAGATCTTCATGCTTTACTTCTTATGATGAAGAGAGAAGACAGTGTTCTCTGTGTCTGCAAAATGCTGCTGCTACAGTACTACTAAGAAGCCCTCACAAGTCTCAAGGCTAAAGAAAGCACGCACTCTACACAGGGCTTGTGCTCAGGCAAGAAGAATTATAGAAAGAACAGCAGGAACCCCATGCCATAGATATTGACTGACAGAAGAGCTGTTACTCTTGGACAAGGCTGTTAGACAGGAGCAAATATGAACATCGATTTCCTTCCCACATGCCATAATCCAATGTCTGTAGCTTTAAATGTAACACATGAAAAATACTTTCATATTCCAAGTTTCCTGGTTATATGATACTAAGATTTTTTTTTAATTTTATGTCCTGTAATTTCATTTTCAGGCTCATAAACTATATAACACCAAACCAAAGCTATTTCAGATATAACAAGATGTTTCAAAATCTTAAAAATGATTATATTTTTCTTCAGTATCATTTTACAATAGCAATCCCATTTCACATTTAAGAATATTTTAGGGTAATTTTATTGGTGATTTCTTCAACTGGTGTGTTAAATTTTTGTCATTATGACAAATACCTGACATAAATAACATAAGGGTGGAAAGATTTATGTACAGTTCCAGAAGTTGCTATCCACAGTGTTTGCCTCTGTTGATTCTGGGCTCATGGTAACAGGAAAGCTCATGGTGGTGGGAGAATATAGCAGAGGGCAGACAGGAAGCATGGTGCAGGAGCTTGGATGAGAATCACCTTCAAAGGCCCTGATCCTAGTGACTTTCAGCTAAAAGTTTCCCGACTTCCTTAAACAGCACTGCCATTTGGAGACCAAGCATTCAGTACCCAAGTCTGTAGGAGACCTTTTATATCTTAGCTGTAAGACATAGCATCTTAGTACACACAATCTAGAGTTCATACTTTCCCTCTCATCATCCACTAAGAAGGTAAGTTAAACTGTGGCCTGACAGGTCTGCTGTTTTCAGTTTATAGATATCATATTTAGTGATGTGAATTTGATTCACTTACAGTGCAGGCTGAGTTTTACTCCAGCGGGCAGTGTATGCTTCCCTTGAACTCCTCTACTAGATGGAATCACACTTCAAAGACTCTAGAAAAACAGAAAGGAGTGAGTTTGCATTCTTCACAGCCTCTGTTCCCCCTCTTGCCATTCTCTGCTGCCTTCAGCTCAGACCCTCCACTTCATGCCATTCAAACCCAAACTGTTCAATCAAACAGTAGTTCCATAGAGAACCAGACTACTCACTAAGGAGCAAAGGAAGGTAAGTTTGTAATGTTACTACCAATAGTTGTTGAGTTTGCAATGATTAAGGCTAATATTCTGTGGGTTTGTTTAGCCTGGTCCATTCAATGCTTGACAGTCATCAGGGATGCTATTCTGCAAGATCCATCTAGAGCATCAAATGATCTGGTCCTACACTATTCATTAGATGTGTGAAGACATCTCTGTGATGCCAAAAGCAAGAATAAGAATAAGGACCTTGACCTAGACTGATCAACTTCTAAATAGAAACCAACGCAGAGTCTGAGTTTTTTTTTTCCCCCAGGCCTGGAGCAAGAGCTTATCTCTGGAGTTTCTACAACTAAAGGAAATCCTGACCTCCATGGAAAGCAGCCTGCTTCTGGGTACACAGAACCACAAAGACTCTCCACTCATGACGTATGAGCTGCTGACAGTCCTGCCAATGTCTGAATTAAAGTTTATGTACTGACTCACAGGGTGAAGAGCGAATTTTAGAGGCAGGATGAGAGAGTTCTTTTTTTCTTTCCACTTAGGAGGTAATTGCAGTCAAGACCTGTTCTCAGGCTGCAAGGCCAGTATTTCTGGCTACCTGGAGCAGGGCTATTTATCATGACATCTAATGAACATGTTAGAACTCAGTTTTCATAATGTATGATGCTAAGTAAATTTACAAACAGGGCATGAATCATGCCTGGGTCTCAGACCTAGTTCTAATTACCCCGTCTACCCATCTCCTCCTGGCCCAACTCATTCTGGATCCTGACATTTGTCACCTCCTGGTGTTCCCCTGACTGTTGATATCCTGTCAGCTTTGCCACTAATTCTGTTATTATTCTGCTCTGGCACTAGATTGGCCCCACTTCCTGTCCATTGGGAGGCTGAAAAATAGGAATGTTGAAGTCTGCTCCAGTAACTGTTTCAAACAGTTCTCAGGCAGTCTGGGTAAGACTATGCTCCTAAATTCCTCCTTTCCTGGTGAGAATGGACCACCAGGTGATGACTACTGGGTGAAAGTATGCAACTCTCCCTTTGAGTGGTGTATCTTTTTCAATCAAACCAATGGCATCTTGTTCCATCCCACTTCTTGGTAGCTTTCCAGCTCTCTCAAAGCAAATCAGTTTTTGGAATATTTTTTCCCTTTGTGTCCTACTCATGACATTGTAATTGTAGTTAAGCACTTGCCACTGTCATCTTTTCATATCCATCTCTGATCTGGAGGTCCATGTGTCAGGACCACATCCCTCTCATCTGTTTTTGAAGACCTGCACAGCCAGTTGAGTACGCAGAACACAGTGGGTATTAGTGAATGGTCAAAAAGGACAGCAGGTAGATGTGGTCTTCTGCCGGATGTCAGAGTGAGGAAAGTACTCATCATGGTAGATCTTTCCAAACAACAGATGGCTGTGTTATCACTACCAGGTACTTTGTGAAACTGGGATGTGGGGTTCGGGGAGGCTGAGAAAGGACCCAGGCAAGTAGGAGGTGAAAAATGAGCTCTCTGTTAGTGAGATTAGTCAAGGGAAAGGCGCTAAACTTGACATCACAAGACCTGATTTTGAGTAGAGGCAGCCACTGTGTATTTGCCACATTTTAATTTTTAAATAACTCTCACTCCTTCAGAAACCAGGCCTTATCTTTTTTAGTTTTGCATGTCTTGTAGTAATCCGGGTCACTGTACCCACTTCTAATGGGCACTGGAAAGGAGGTATTCCACATGGTCTTGAAATAGGATGGGGAAATTGATGCAGATGCTCTCTGGGTGTGTCTTGGGAGGTATTTCTGAGTCATTTCTCCTTGGTGTACTTTACCCCTCTGCCTGATCATTAGAAACCCTTCAACAGATTTCTATCACTTTAAAACAATGGTGTACAGGAGAATGGTGGTGAATGCCACGAGTCCCTTTGGAATCCTGATGTGGTTCATCACGCCACAAGGCAAGCACAGCAGGATGGTATAAATCAACACCCCTGCTCATGTTTGTGATTAACAATCTAATCTCTGGTACCCCAATTCAAAGGAGTGTGTGTGTACCTGTACCTGTCATTTTTCTTTCCTCAAAACTTTCCTAGAGGAGACACTAGAAGCCCTTTGTCCCCTCTCCTCTCTCAGTCTTTTATCTCAGCACCTATCTTTTGGCAGCCTGCAGAAAGGGATGCTCCCTGGATGTTGTTGGACATAGTCTGCAAGATGCCAATATTTTGCATTCGAAGCATAGTTATATTGGAAGTAAAAGGTCAGATATTCTAGAAAGAAAACCAGATCCATTTACATATTACTCATACAAACACCAACATTTAGACTTTCTAATTGTAAAGACTGATTTCTGTAGTCATCATTGGCATTCAGAGAAGGAAGAGAAGAAACTCAGCCCAGACATTTTGAGGGATGGATGGGTTGCAGTACTACTAAAGAGTGTTTCTGAGGCAAATTCTGGCACCTATGGGAATGGGCAAGCAAGAAGACTGTGTTCAAGAGAGAAGGTATGTGTGTGTGTGTGTGTGTGTGTGTGTGTGTGTGTGTGTGTGTGTGTGTGTGTGAACGCATTATGTGTGTGTGTACACTTCTACTCATGTGTACCTGAAAGCTAGTATTTAAGTCCAAGTAGTTAAGATTAATGATGCCTAACATTCTTTGTTCTGAAAAGTGAAAACTGACTGCCGCTAAGCCCTGGGGCTCATGGGTGCTCAGTCTCTGCAGAACTGGGGGAGAAGCAGAGGTCTCACTTGAAAAAAAAAGTATCACCCACAACTTCCTGTTGTCTCTTCTGACTTGCCTCATGATCAAGAAGGAAGCTGCCAACAAGAGACTCTTCCTGCAGCCATTAGAAGTAAGGACCCAGGAGAAACTATCTGCTACAAGGTCCTTGTGATTATCTTGTGCGCACTATGATTCAAACGTTTTCTAGGCATATGGGAAAAGTAATGGCATAGACAAAGCAGCCTCTGTTGGTGAATCAAACAGATAAAGTGTAGAACAGCATGGCTAGCTAGCATCAGCCACTGACTCTTTGCATTTTCTTAATCTAATTTCCCTTTAAAAAAAACAACAACAAAGATTCAGACACTCATCGGATATGTCATTATAGTTTTATAGCTAAAAAAAAAAAACAAAAAAAAAAACAAAAAAACTCTCTGTCAGGAAGTAACTTACTAATTCTGTTTAATAAGATCAAATCATCTATTTGAAACCAAGACCTCAGAAAGAAGTTCTTCCTGCAAAGAAACATCAGCATGACCACAGGGAAAGGCTACAAGAAAACCTGCCTGGGTACACAGGTTTCCCCAGGAGCTGCCCTAGCAGGATGTCAGTCCCTTGAGGGCCCTAGGACCATGTGACTCTATAACAACTAGGCTGGCACCTTTACCTCCACCAAGCAATCGCACAGGCCATTGAACTGATCTGCGGTTTCCATGTTAGTCATAGTTATGAGTCTTATGTGATAAAGGGTGGGTAGCTTTCATGAATCTATGCAGCGGCTTCTAGAAAAAAAATGTTTAATTCTGAATTTTTCTAGCATGTGAGGAGGATCTGATAGTTTTACCTCTTAGATTAATATACAATAAAATCAATGTGTATAAGAACGTGTGTGTGTGTGTGTGTGTGTGTGTGTGTGTGTGTGTGTGTGTAACACACATGGGGATCCCTGTGAATTGCAACAAAACCAAGATGAAGTTTAGCAATTTTATTTATTTATTTTTTTAACAGACTTCACTCTGTTAAATATTTTTTCTCTTTCATTGATTTTCTCCTATCTTAGGAAAACTTCAGCTAATCTTATCACTTCGGATCCTAATGAAGTTAGTATTTAATTACAAATACATTTGCAACAAAAAATAGGCAAAAGTTATGGGAGTGGGACATTTCCAGAGGCTCTGACATCCTCTTCGGTCCTTCCCAGACAACATGCAATGCACAGACAAAGGCACAGGAAAACACCCATACACACAAAATAAAAATGTTAAAAAATCTAAATTATTTTTTAAGTTATGGAAGTTGGAAAAAATAAGGAGTTCTTAAGACTGATGAGTTCTCCACTTTGTTCAATATCAGATTGATTCAGCCTGTGTTGGGGGTGGTCTGGGTGGGGAGTATAGAGACAAGAAATGTCACTTTCTAGGGCGGTGGCAACTTAACAGTTCAGAATCAAATTGCATATAGACCCCTGGGCATTCGGAGCACCGGGGCTGGGTTCTAGAGGAAGCCAGTGAAAGTCGGGAACACAATGTGCTGCAGAATGGGGCACAGATGTTGACAATGGCTGCTTCAGCAGAGCCTCTCATGCAAAACCTGGTTTTTATGTCATTTGAAAAGCATGACACTAACAAAAAGCGTCATTCATCTCCCAGTTATGGTTGGCTGTAAAATAGAATGAAGACTTCTTTTCCTTTGAAAAGCCAAATGTTTATCTTTCAATTCTTTAGTGTCCTTTTCTCTTGGGCTTTTAAATTCAAATGCCCACCTACACTTCATCTCAGCTTTTCAGTTCAAATTCTAATTTAAAATGGGTAGAAAATCCAAGGTTTCATTTATAACTGACTTCAACCAAACTGGTCCCTCTAAGAAACATTTAGGTACTAAGCAACTTTTCCTTGACCTGTGACATTTAAAAAACAGTCTACCTGACCAGAATTTGTTTATTTTCATTAGCCCTGTTCATTTTTTTTTTAAGTTCAGAATCAATAAACTTTTATTACAAAAAGCAAAAGCTGTTTTATGAGCACACACAACTGATTGACACTAATATATGTCTGAAGGATTGCTCCAAAGTTTTAAATTTAGACGAAAAGCTGGAAAGCCGTACAACTGTGTAAGATAATCAATCAACAAACTTCATGAAAATGAAAAGTCATTAAAGATGACAAAAAGTTTATGGAGGTGTAAAAACTACCTAATATTGAAATGAAAAAGTTTCAATTTCTTTTTTTGGGGGCAGTCAGTATTTTGGATTTTATTCATTTATTACATTGTAATGATATACAAATTATGAATAAGCTGTTCATGATAGGCTGTTAGGCTTTAATTGCAAAAGTCACAGATTTCATTGGTAAGCTAAAAGTTTCTGTATCCATCATCAGATCAGTCCTGCCCGTATCTCCCTTCAGAGATACTGATGGGACAGAGGATTCATTTCAGGATACAGCTGGACACATGAAGGCTTCCCTTCCCCCAAGCACCGCAAACCTGAGCTGTGGAAGGGGTATCTGGTGGCTCCACGCTTGGCAGCATGGCCACAACCTCTCTTAAAACTTGCTTACTTTTTTCTTTTTTCTCATTTTTAAAAAAATTTTATTAAAAAGAAGTCTTTTTAAAAATCCATTATCCCTCTGCTCCCCTTTCTTTCTTTCCTCCCAATTCCTCCCAGCCAGCCTTCAGTCTCCCCCGCCCCTCTTTATCCCCCCCGTCCCCTCCTCCCAAAGGGCAGGAAGCCCCAAGACGGATCAATTTCCAGAGTGAACCAAGAACACTTGACATCAAATACAATAGGCTACATGCTATTTGTATAGTTTGGTTTTGTTTGAGTTTTTGAGACAGGGTCTCACTGTAGCCCCAGGCTGAACTTGAACTGTACCAGACCTTCTGCCTCAGTTTCCTTCAGCTGGGATTGCAAACATGAGCTTTCCATGCCTAGCTTTACCTTTGTTTGACAAACAAAGCAAAACAAATGAACAAACATTGTCTGCCCCCCCCCCCCCCCAAAGAACCCTGATCCCTTTTCCTTTGAGTGAGTAAGATGGCTCAGTTGAGTAAAGCTCTTCAAATCCATCCTTGCACCGTCATAAAGGCGGAAGGGAAGAGCAGACAGAGTTGACCTCTGACCTCTATACAAACACATACAGTAGCACATACGTGCCCCACCCACCTCTTTCTCTCTGTCTCTCTCTCACACACACACTAAAATGAAAAGAAGAAAAGAAATTCTATTGTTCTGATGAATACCCTTGTCTAGGTTGGAATGTTTCCGGTGTGTAGAATGAGGGAATGGATGGACTGGGTCATTTTGCAGTGTCTTCTCAGACTCTGAGAGTGCAAGCTCCTTTAGTACTGTCTGCCTCCTGGCTCCCTGTGAAAATTGCAGAAACCATTGCTGAAGAGGGATCTACAAAGAGCTCTGTAGCACACATCTTACAGGCCTGGCCTCTTGCCTAGTGTTGGTCTGCAGAAGAGACGTGGTTCTCCCTAGCTCCAAACAGAGAGAGGGGGGCTCATAGAAGGTAAACTATGCCCACTAAATGGTGCATCTCTCAGAGAAAAAGGCAGAGGAAAATAAAGTCCAATCCCTGTGCTCCAACCAACTCTGCTTACCACTATTCTTTGCCTTTCAAAAACAAATATCCTAAAGGAAATTCCAAGACCAGGGCACCCAGAATCCTTTATTTTTCTAATGTGTCTCACACAACTAATATACTTCAGGTTTAGAATAGACTCCTTGGGAACAGACTCCGTGTAGGCGGGAGTTTTTCAGACAAGCTCACACACTCAGAATAAACTTCAGGAGCACAGCAGGGGAGCACAGCTCTCTGGTGCTACAGGCAACTCAGAAACTCAGAAGCCTGGAGGGGAGGGGTGTCCTGGGCACATGGGACCTGTGCAGTTTGAGAATAGAATAAAAGTAATCAGAAAAAGATCTGGGCCAAGCTCACAAGCACAAAGCTGGGGCAGAACATTCTGCACACAGTAGCCAGGAAGAAAGGTATGGGGATGGCATTGGCTTGCGTATTTTACCTCACTGTGCATTGCTGCCATCATAGTAAAGAAGTAAGAAAAGGGGGACAGAAAACACCTCAGGTGAGCATTCTTGAGAGTGAAGTTAGCCAGGACCATCTTTTTCCCTTGTTATTCTTAATATCTGGCATACACGTCAGTCAAATCTTAAATACATACTTTGTTTAGGAAAAATGTATACTGCTATTTCTAATAAAGAAAAATACATGTGATGTATTTTTACAAAACACCACTATTTACTATAAATTTTAACAATTTGGATGAAGCCATTTTTTTTTTTTATTTCTCCAGATGATTATTTTCTAGTTAGTGAATTTCATACTTGCGGATACAGATATTTCTCAGATAGACAGACACACCACACACTTCTTATCTCTGTAGGTGGCTTCCTAGTTAATTTTTGTCACTTCCTGTGATGTGAACTTTCTCATCATGGTTGACTTCAAGCTTCCAATCGTTTAGCAGTCCCCTCCCAAACATCTGATGGAGCCAGACACAATGGCACTGATTCTTTCTCATGGAAGAAATGTGCTCCTTCACAGCACTTGGCTACCGCCGTATTACTTGTTCACTGATTTTATTTACCATTAAAGTTTCTGAAAATGTCCCTCCACAAGTTTAGGTGTGCAGCTTAGTGTAGACCTTTGTCTAATGAAGACAAGGTTCTGATTCCGTCCCAACACCACTGGGAAACAGAAACAAAAACAGAAAGCCACACTACCTTTTATCCCTTAATTTTAAGTCAGCCCTTACTCTCTGAATACACACACTTTCCACCTTCCTCTTCCTGCAGCTCCCTCAGAGCCTCTGGCTTCTCCTGTTTTGCTACAAAGCTACTAATGTGTATCCACTGCCCACCAGTTAACTCTGCATCTTCTGTTAATACTTTTGCCTACCACTTAAAACCCAATAATTATAATTCTTGTTCTGTGATCATAAAATTTAGCAGCATTCACACTGAAAACATGCCCTGCTTGTTAAATACATGGGATGGCATTTCTGGACACAGTGATTATGCCTGCGTGAGGAACACCCACCTAAGGATACCACCACAGGGATCGAATGGAGCCCCCTCCAGAAGAGCCACTTTTCTGGTGTCTACTCACCTCTGTTCTTTTAGACCTCCATGGACTCAGAGCTGTCTACACTTGCTTAGGTCTTGATGTCATTTGATTCAACTCTTGTGAGATTCACCCACACTGCTTCCTGTTATTGTACTCCAGTTGTTGTCAAGCAAGTACTCTGTTTTTCAAAGGTATGCCTTCATTCTCCAAACTGAAATGCTTGCTTCCTACACACACACATACACACACACACACACACACACACACACACACACACACACACACACACACACAATGTAGCTGTATTTTGAGATGGGATTTTAAAACATGTTAATAAAGTAAAATGAACTCATTTAGATGAACCCTAGCTAGAATCCTAGAATCTTTATAAGGAAATGGGACACACACACACACACACACACACACACACACACACACACACACACACACAGAGAGAGAGAGAGAGAGAGAGAGAGAGAGAGTCAAGTGATGATAAAAAGAGAAATATTCATCTAGAAGAAGAGGGGTCTCAAAGAACCGTCTTTGTTGATACCTTGATCTCAGGTTTCTAGTCTCACTTGATAACTGAGAAAATAAATTTGTACGGATGCGCCCACCCAGTCTCTGGCACTTTTTTTTTTCTATAGTAGCCCAAGCAAACAATCAAACAAATGCAGATCTGTTAGTACTAAAAGCATTGTGGTATATTCCTTTAGGGAACATTTGCACAATTTCTACTAGAAATATACCAGAATGGGACTGCTGTATGAGGGAGTGTGTGCTGACCAGCAAATGCAGACACTCCCAAGCAGTACTAAAGCTGTTCTACATGCTGACCTTTGCCTTCCCTTAGCCTTAGCTCCCCCTTCCCAACCTTGTCTCTCCTATGCCCTCAGACTAGCTCTTCCTCCCCTGGTTCTCTCAGCTCCCTTTGCCCGTGCACCTTTACACACCATCATCTAACCAAACAGACTCTGCTTTGTCTAGATTTCCTCCACCATTGCCCTCATGTATCTTTGCTTCATTAACCACCTGCCTCCAAAAGCCCTGTGTTCTCTGCTTATCAAAGCGTACCTGTCTTCACTTAGCGAAGCCTCGGCAAATATGAACCAATGACATAGATTATCCATTGCAAATAAGATAGGCTCCTAAGTGCTGATGGTCTTGTAAAAGTGATAAGATCTGTAAAGGTTTAGAAAATACAATGAGGTGAGTGCACATGTCATGATTCTCAGTCAGGATATAGGTGGTTGACCATAGTGTGAGTGACATCACTGCTGAACACTTACAGAGAACACATAGGTTTTGCACTTCTCTTGACTCCAAATTTCTTCCCACCAACCAGTATGCTTATTCTTATACTTTATTTCAAACAGACATTTATCCAGATGTCCAAGAGACTTAAAGCAGAGCATCATGTCATTAACACCACCCAAAGAAAAATATCAAAGCCAAAGTAGGCAATGTTGCTCAGATTTCTCACCCAGATACTCACTCTCACAAACTGTGTGAGCCAATTCTTAAGCAAAGTGTACTGGCTTAGATCAGTATGTAACCCAGGCTATCTCTGACAATCCCTTAAACTCTTCTGTGAAAAATCTCATGCCCCTGGATGGAAAGAATAAAGAAAAATTCTAATATTTTTAAAGTCTCCTACGTGACAAACTCCTTGGGTGTTGAGGAATCTCACTTATTTTATTTTATTTCTATTGTTTTATTTCAAATAAAATGTGCCTTCCCACTCCAAATTGATATATTGAAATCTAAATCCCCAAGGTGACAGATTCAGAAGTGAGGCTTTGGAGCAATAATTCCATCATGGACATGGAGCTCTTGTGACTGAGAAAAGACGTTAAGAAATCTAATATCTTGCTTTTCTTGTGTGGAAACATGGCGGGAAGGCAGCATTGTAGAGAAAGCAGCAGCAGACCCCGAAGCTGTGTCTTGAGCTAGGATTTCTAACGCCGTCTTGTGAAAAATACTTTTCTGTTGTGAATAAACCATTAACTTACAGTATTTTGTTTTAAAAGCCCAAAGAGAGTAAGAGTTCTTTCTCTTTCCCACATCAACTATTCATTTGGATAACATACACATTAAAAAAGAAAAACATACCCACACATATGAAGGGTAAGAGAAGGGCATGTGTGGAAGGAAATGAGCAGAGTCCCATCTGGATTCACGGTTATAGAAACGGGGAGGTTCACAATAGCTGTTGCCCACAGGTTACTCTCTCCCCTTCAGCTCAGAAGACCTGCTCAGTAATTAGTTGTGCATGACTAAGGTGGACATACAGATGTCCCATTCACTGTACCCCTGGGTTAGCTCCGTCCTGCCTCTGAAAACCTTTAATTGTGGTCTTAAAATTTTCCACTCAGAATTTTGGTCAACAGATTCTCCAACTTCAGCTCTTCTCAGATGAGGAAAGTGAGGAAGAAGAAAACTACCTACCTGAGCTTTGCAAATATTTCTAGGGAACCCACACACAGGCTTAGTATAGTCTAAGGCACAGAGCTAAACCCTTTGTCAACACAAGGCTTCGCTCCAACTTCGCGCTCCTTGGCTCTCAATCAAAATGGCTTCATCGTGTTAGAAATCTCCAAGGCTTACAGACTCAAACTTGGACGTTTACTGTACACATTCACAGGACTTATTCCACAGGCTCATAATAAATCTTTATAACCACATATGGCTGGATTATAAATATCATCTGGGAAGAGCAGTAACAGCACAGCGTAGACAAAGGTGTCGGTGTCCGCCTGGGTGGAAGCGAATTCAACTTTATTAATTTACTTATTTGATCAAACTGTGCTATTTCAGATGGTGGGGTGAAGTTAATTCATGAGACATAAGGTGGAGAGACTCATAAAACGCGAAAGTCACTACAAGAAAAATAACTCAGCGATTAGTCACTTTGCTCGTGTGAGGTACCCTGCTTCAAATGAAACAATGGCCTAGACCAGCACAGCTGTAGGGAATGGCTTCTTCAGGCCAGACAGGTGGAGGGGGAAATACTGGGATTCTTGCCATCCATCGTAGCTTTAATTCTTTCCCCTTAAAATAAGTCAAATTTTAAGTCAAATCTTCATTTATTTAGAAACGTAGGAAACATAATAACAAAAGGAGAAAAATTGTTGTGCCCCTCAATTTCTTCAGATACCCCAAACATTACCAACAAGAGCAGGACTCCCATCTGTTTTTCTGGTATGGGTGTTTCTGGATGAGGCTATCTGTCTGGCAGTAGGACACGTGGCCTGTTCAGGTGTCTCTGTGAGAGATGTGCCTCCTCCACCCAGCTTTTGCTCTATACTGGCTTATTGGCAGTGGGAACCGAGACCTCTCAGAGCTTCCCCCCTCCACACACACACACTGACATGCATTCACACATTCACATATGCACACATACACTCCCTACTAAAGGGTTCATTTCATTTTAAATTTTGTGTTTGCAAACACTGTCGATGTTAAATTCTGTGTTCTATTATGACTTTTCTTCTGGGAGGAGAGTGACGTATTTTGTAAACAACACCATTTCACCTTTCTGCAACATTTTAAAACAACATCGTCTTTAATTGTCAAGAGCATTTCTGGGAGAGGAGAGAAAAAGAAAGCCTCAAGAACTCATGACTGAAAATCTCCGATCCACTTTCTCTTTCCAGCATTCTCTTGCTGGAGGGCTGCCACTGAGGAAGACTCAGGCGAGCTGCATTGTCAGGGTTCTTAGGTGCTGACTTTCAACCTTCCCTCTCAGGCACAGGGTGGTTATTTCCCTAGGTACACCCACGAGAGCAGAGAGGGAGACTTAAGGTCAGGGGGAAGCAGGATTAAAATACGGCTTTAGGAGCCACGGCTGGAATTGCTTGGTTTCAAAATTACATTATCCTCAGATCCAATGTACACTGAAGACATTCTATTTTTTCCGTTTATATTTTAAAATTCATTTGTCAAATGGATAAACACTAAATTTTAAGAAGTATTTTTCTCATAGTATGTGGAAGTTTTCAAGAATTTATATTGCTCACAAAGTATAAAATCACCTAGAACCTTAAAATTCTTCAAGTATTAAATATATGTATACATCATATATGTGTACTGTATATTTTAACATATATATGTCTTTAGGTATAGCATATTTTGGTAGCTACATAAATATAAAAATCTAGAGGTTGTTTTTCAAAAATATATATTCTTAGAGAGATTTTAAAGACATTAAATATTTTTCTTTCTTTTGTACAAATGAAAAACATGCTCTTTTAATTTAGAGACTAACAGAATTTTTAAAGGAAAACTTGCCTGGGTAGCTACACGCTAATTCCATGTATTTTCTCTCTCTTTCTCTCTCTCTCTCTCTCTCTCTCTCTCTCTCTCTCTCTCTCTCTCTCTCTCTCTCTCACACACACACACACACACACACACACACACACACACACACACACACAATTTTAGGGGAAATTTCAATTCAACAATGTTGGGTATGTGACAGTGTGCTCCCTATTGCTGGGCTCACTGCTCCCGTGGAAGCAGCACAGGACGGCTTTGACAACAGTCTGCTTTCTGAGAAGGATCACTGAAAATTAATCCAGCTTTGGTAATGGTATTCTGTGCATTGTATCGTAGTGTGCCAGTTCTGCTGAGACCCACACAAAAGCAGCCAAAGCCTTGGCACTAGGCAGGCAGTCCAATGGGATAGCATCTATGGGTCGTACTCAGAGCCCTAGATTCTGGCCCCAGAACAGCAAGAAAGGAAGATGGAGACAGACAAGAAAGAAAGTAAAGAGAAGAAAAGCAGCCATTCAGACAGGCACTTAAGAACACTAAGCTCTAAACTGAGTCTTAGTTCATTTTTAGATTAAATTAACATTAGATTTTCATTAAGGCAAAATTATTAAGAGCATCTCTCTGTCTCTGGAGCCTTGAAATTATGAATGGGCATTATGGTTCCTAGATTGATTCTGAAGCCCATTTAATCAGTTAACTTTCCTGTATAAAATTTGTGAAAATTGCATTATCATGAGTTGTACATGGTGTATAGAATCATTATAAATTATACATGGGCTATATTTCCACATGTTGCAAAAAGTAGTTTACTTTTCAAATGTTATCGTAGTTCTTGGGTCTTTCCACTTCCTTTATAATCATGCATGTCTGTCTCTGTGAGGGTTTATGCACCTGATTGTAGGTATCCCTAGAGTCGGAGGAGGTTGTAAGTCACCAGACATGGGTACTGGGGAGTGAACTTGGGTTTTCTTCTGAGTCATCTCTCCAGCTTTAATATTGTTATCTTTAAGCTTACCTAAATATGGATTTAATTCATGGATTGTTTTAGATATTAAATATTTTTCCTTTACCATTTCACCACAATTCAGGTTTACTGCCTTCTTTCCTGCAGAATATAATGAAGTACCTTCCCTAGTCAAGACTGCAAGGGCATCGGAAGGTATAGTGGGGCTCAGGAGGACAGCAACCCGTGTTCACATGCCAGGAACTAAACAAAGGCCGAGCTGTTGACCACAGTTTGGATCCAGGTCTCTGTAATCCTGTGAGGCCAAAGAGTATTCCACCCAGACTTGGAATTTCCTGGATGTTTTTAGGAATGGTCTAGGAGCTGGAATAACATGACGCTGGGTGACCTTCTTATTTGGGGGGATAAGGCACAACTAAACTGAAGCTGTCTGGAGGATTAGTGGAGAGTGGGACTCTTGCCTGGCATGTGCCAGATTCACCCCTGCCACAGGACTACAGATGAATGAACAGTAAATAATTAAAAGAAAAGAAACAGAAGCCTTTGCTGACAGAATTATTTTTCACGCATCTTAGAACCAATATCCATCTGCTTTTGGGAAATCCCTGCTGTCCACAGGTCAGCTCAGAGAGAACATGCTAGAATTAGAAATACAGGTCTTCTTTCAAAGCCATGCTCAAGTAAACCTTTATTTTCTTTTGGGCTCCACATCTCTTAATGTCAAGAACTTTGGAAACCATTTTCTCTAAATCAACGGCTTATTTTAGTGTCTCCATTCAGACAATAATGTATTGTAACAAAGTACCACTGGAATTGTAGCAAAGATCTGGAGATCCTGGAGGAAAATAAGAGGTTAGACAGAGACTCAGCACAAGCCCGAGTGTTTATGATCCCCCATGTGTCCTCTTCATATAGCTTTTAAAAAACTTTTCTTCCATTAAAACACAATTTAAGTGTATGGTAGTAAGCAAAGAAATATCTGCATGCTGACTGATTTAGGGCAAAAGTTTGAATATGTTTTCAACCCTAGCTCTAATTTAATCCGAGCCTGGGTAGAAAGAGAGAATTCTGAATTCAGAAATTGCAACAGCCGGTTTTACAGTCAGTCAGAGACCAGGCTTTTGCCCCCATGTCAGTTAAATTTTTTCTCCTGCAGATCAAGGAATGTTTTAAGTTTGAGCCCCCTCTGAATAACTACATGCTCTCTGCTCAGAAGCCAGCCCAGTTGGAGGGAGACTCCTGTAGGCAGTCAGACCTGTGTACAATACGTGCTGAGTATGCTCCAGGTCCAAGCTTGCTGGAACTGGTTCAGTCTCATATAGGACTTTGTGACTGTGGCTGAGACCTTCAGTGCAGAAAGTAGAGGACAAAAACACCGTGTGTTAGAAAAACAAGAAAAAAGGGAAAGCAGGGAGAGATGGGGCTTGCTTTAAGACGTATGAGGAGTCCACCATGAAGAGACCCACCGGGAAAAACAATGTCATCCATCTGCAGGCTCACAGTTTGAGTCTTCAGATCCTGACCAGGTGAGGTAGAATCCGAACAGACATGTGATAGTCACTAGATTGAAATGACTTAGTGATGGCAATTGAATATTTTTTTTTTAAATTTAAATTACTTTTAAACAGATACCCAAAAACGTAAAGGTTGTATATATAGGGTCCCATCTGGGCATACATATGCATGGTGTGTCTTGCTCAAATCAGTGAGAGTATATCCATCCCTTCAAATATTTATTATTTCTTTGTGGTGAAAACACACAGAATCCTTTCTTCTAGCTTTCGAGAATATACAGAACATTATTAATAATTATAGTCACTCTGCTGTTCCATAGCCAGGTTTACATTCATGCGGGTTTGTGAATTCACTTACCCATTTACTTACAAATAAAAACTGGGCCCAGATGCACTCCTTAAAAACATCAAGTACATAGTGGAATATAGAAATAAAACACAGTATTTGTCCCTAAAGGAAACCTCTAGAAAAGAAGGTGAGGGTGTATGGAAGAGAAAGAGGGGTGACCAAATCCAGTGACCACTCAGGAGCACCCAGTGCTGCTTCACTTTCTGCTGAAGGCAGAGGTGAGCCTGGAAACTCCTACAAGGAGGATAGTCACCTAAAAGGTTAATAGAATCCTGCAACTTAAGCCCCTGCCCTCTGGTGCCCCCCCCCATCTCTCTCTGTGGAGCTTCCAATGATCATGGTTATGATGGCTGGATCTTGAGTATGGCCTGAACATAAGGATATCTAATAGTTGTATCCAACCCTGAAACACAGAAGTATTTGATATACCCCCTAGGAGAAAGCGTATTAGAATGCCAAAGCAATTATTCACTTATTTCATTTTTCTTGGACTTCCTATGAGAGAGAGAGAGAGAGAGAGAGAGAGAGAGAGAGAGAGAGAGAGAGAGAGAGAGAGAGAGAGAGAGAGAGAGAGAGAAACTTTCTATACTTTTTATAGGTATACTGAAAGGGTTTACCAAGGATTAAAGTGCTTTAAGTGATTTCTGTATTGGAAAAGGCATTCTGCTCACATAATTTACTGTATAATCTCTTATCTTCCCAGACTGGAACACTGGCCTCTCCCCTCTGGTGGCCTGGTTTGTAAACAGTATTTCTAATCATTCTACAGATCACTCCCAAAAAGAAAATGCAGATGAGTGTAAGTGGGTGTCAAAATATAAATCTTTAGCCTTCGTGAACTGGCACCCAACTCACAGTAGAAAACAAAACGTTTGCTTTGTCAAGTAATGAGCAGCCCCAAATGAGAAGCCCCTTCCCTGCAGGGCTCACCAAGTGCAGATGTTGGAAACCTCAGCCAGATTTGTGATTTAGCTGAACCAGGCCTGGCTGCTGGCCACAGTGGTGTATCAGTGAGGTCTAGAAAGACAGGCTGCCAATCCCACCACTGCGTAGACAGAAAATCACCCATTTGTTCAATGGAAGGTTACATTTGGAAACATTCTGCCAAGTTGGCTGCCAAGCAGAAGGACATGGCTCAGTCCGGCAGGGCACAGGAGGAAGCCTACCTTATGGTTCACAGGTGCTTGCCTGCCGTAGGAGGCTCCGTGAGGAAGATATGACGTATGCTCTACAAGCTGGAAGCTCCTGTGTCTGGTGCTGAAAGATCGTGTCCCGAGACCTGTCAACTCCACATCTACTTGCCTTACAGGATTTGGGGCACAGGTCCATGACCACCTACTGACTGAGGATTTTTCAGTTACACAGCCGGATTTTTTAAAAAAGCACATAAGGCACGAGTTAGCAGGACTTGAAAAAGAAATGTCCATAAAAAGAGTAGGCTGGGAGGGCAGAAAAAAAAATATGGCCTGAAAAAAAAAAAGTGTGGGGACGGATTTTTGATTTGTTGAGAGACACGTGCTCGGAAAGCTGAAAGGAGACATTTTTTTTCACGGTTTGCTGTTCACAGAACGCCATGGACCCTTTTCCTTTCCTTTCCTTTTTCATTTTGCTCCAGCAGTCTTCAGCCCAGACTGAAAAAAAAAATGACAAAAGGAAGGACCAATAGATTATGCTTTCAAATGCAAACATCAGGATTAGAAGTTTCAGCAAAGGCTTATGATGTATCTGTGTCCACATCCTTTCTTTCTGCCCAGTCAAGGTACCAGGAAGAAAGGTCACAGGAGGAGAGGACCGGAAATGGCTCGGCAGTCCTGTGGGTAGCACCATTTGTTAGTTTCTTGCCTTTCTTACTGTATCTGGAAAGGAGAAAATGACACAGTAGTTTCCTTTGATAAATACTGGAATAATACAGAGGACATTTTGATTTTAGCAAAAATGTCAAAATAAATAAATGTATTAATATTGCGTATACAGTCTGTGCACAATTTGTATTCAATTATCATTGTTTACTTTGATGACAAGCAAAATAATTATCAAGAAAATGACTGAAGCATTAAAAAGTTATTATAAAACAGTTTTTATAAAGCACTAAGATGTGTGTGCCTGAAAGAAATCAGCCGGTGTTCTGAATTTTTTATAAGATGTGACAGTTTTCTAGTCACTGGCTTGAGGAAAACCGGTGGAAAATTCTATCAGCTTCTCACTGCTCTTTTTCTATTTGTTCACTTTTTATAAAAATTATAAACTTTAAAAAAGAAATGTCTCTGCTGGATCAAGGTCAAACTATCTAAACCCAAACGAATGATCACTCCTCTGGGATGGTTCAGAACCAGAAAAAAGAGGGGGGACCCAGTTACTATGGCCAGGCTGGGGCTGTCACTGCTGTGGGGGGGGGGCTTTCTAACCTCTCACCAAGGCCGGGGCACCAGGAGATGAAAATGGTCCCCCCCTCCCAATTCACACTGCACCTACCTCCACCTGGGAATTTAAATGAGACACTTACAAAGGGAAGTGAAACAGCTTCTGTATAATTTAAACCAGAGATGGGAGTCTGTGAAAAGCTGTCTACACGTGCAGTAAAATCAAACAGTAAATAGGCTCGCAGGCAGCCGGGAAGTTGAGCTATTTTAAACTTCTGTATTGACATTAGCACGCTGTTTATTTTCTTTTTTATTAGAAAACTAAAATGACAAGTTAGAGTCTGGAAAGTATGAAAAGCAGCTAAGACAAAGAAATCGGGAATTACCGACAATATTCCCCTCAAGTCACTAATGTGGTTTCTGATATACTTGGCTCTCTGCGTAGATGCACGCATAGTCAGGCTACACAGGGCGTTTTGGATTTAGTTTTGGTTTCACTTTATCCTTTGTTCTAATTGTAAATGTGATTTATCTTGATTGTAGAGGAGTTCAAACACACGAAGGTATGCCCGGTGAACCGATTCCCCTATAGCCTTTGGTGGGGGTTTGGTGCACAGTTGGACAGTTATCCTTTGCCTCGGACACCGGTACGCTCTGAGCTTCACTCTCCGAAGCTCCGATGGCCGTGAGTGTTGCTGGGAAACACTGGGTAAATGGTGGTGTAATTAATCAACGAGCCAGGAGGGTTGTAAACCTCTTCTCCTGTTGAGTTGGTTTTTATTCTTAGATCACATTACTTTATGTTCTATTCTAAAGCTTGTTTTGGGGAGGATCCTTTCATCCTTTACCTCACTGATGATGATTTTTCTCAAAACAATTCTTAAAGGAAAGTTAGGAAATCACAAGACACACATTTTTCATCAACTGGATAAGTGTCCTAACAGATTACAAGCACTGTCTATATTGATCGTATAGACTTTACGTGCACACTAGCTATTCAGTGGTCCTTTGATTAGCTTGAGACATTTCAGCTATATCAGATGCTTAATCTCCACATGACTTTGTCCCTGAAACTCCTTCGCAGTGAGAAAGTCATCCATCAACATGTGAGCAGTTACTTTTTCAGAGATATTTAAAAGATAGCTTTAACTGTCTATTTAACTACCTAAGCCAGATGCAGATCCAGATCAAATCTAATATACTAAAAACGGCACTGTAAGTAATTCTGGAACAGTTTCCATGTCTTGCTGTCCGTGGCTCTCCATGCAGTGCAGGTCACCACTCCTGGCTCGTTGACCCAGCATCGATCACGCACCCACACAAGCCTGCTTTTCTCGCTGTAACTCTTGGCTTAGTCCGCAAACAGATGGGGTCTAGGGTTAGTGCAGCGCCTTTGAATTGGCTGCCAGTGTGACAAGGTGAAGCTCTCTGACATTCTGCCTAAGGGGGGCAGATATACGAGGGTCCATACAAGATTGTGAGGAGAAAATACTTGCCACCAAAGGCACTTGCTGCAGACTTTTTACAAGCAGTGGCTCTGTGTTCTCATCACCCACTCTTATTCCATGTCAATTTGCTAAGAGCCACATACACTTACTGTGGTTTTAAATCCCTGGCGATTTCCTACCAGCAGCTTCTAGAAAATCCTGATAAAAATTTTTTTTATTTAAATCAGGATTCTGATCACAGACAGGTGTTAAATTACTGTATTTGTTCCAGAAAAAAATGACCACATTTTGTTTTTACATTTACCATTTTGCGTTTTTCCAACTATTAATATTTTATGCTAGAGGAATTTTGTATTTCAATGCTTTGTTTTTGCCTGTCTCTCCTTAAAGGTACTCCTTTTTTATATGAGGGGCTTGTAATGTTTGAGAGGTTTTTTTTTAATCTCTTTTTTCTTATTTTTTTTATTCACATATTTCTCATATTTTTGAATAAATTACTATTTGAAAAGCTACTTGATTTTATCATCAATTCTGAAGTTCTAGCTGATTTTCCTGAAAGGCCACTCCTTTCACACATAGGTTGCAGCGACTGCTGCCCTTTACAGAGCAGCTCATAAGATAAAGAGGTGCACCAGACGGGCCAGTGCTGGAAGCCATCATGGTCAGTGGGTGTTGATATAATCATTTCCTTACATTCCCTTTATGCCACATGCTGACTAATCTCTACCTTCTGCCCCTAGTGCCTCAGTTTCTCCCTCCAACACTGAGCAGGCCTTCCTGAAATTCACCACTGCACCTCCAGTCACCTCGTCCTCTTCCCATTTTTTAACTTGACATCTTCCTTATTGGGAGTTGTTTCTGGCCCTCATTTGGATCATTGCTCTATGATGTGTCTAAAACTTCTGGGTTTTCTTCTATCCTCTAGAAGATTAAGTAGCGGCCTGTCCACACATTGGAGCCTGAAACTCACTCCCCTCAAAGCATTCTGGTAAAGCTGAGGGTTGAAAGAAAGACTTGAGATTCTGCTGTAGTTCGAGAAATTAAGAATTTTGTCATTTTTCAAAGGTACTTAATGTAGGAAATTCCCAGGAAGGAGTATTTGAACATAGCAATTTTAAGGAGCCTCATGTATAAGCTGTAATGAATTGGTCAGCAAGGGATTTGCATTCATAACATAACCACAGCTTAACATTTTAGAGTCTAAAATCTAGACAGTGCCAATGGCTGCCTGTGCTATTTAGAGATTTCATCTCTTCCTTTCTTCTAATTCTCTCTGGAAATAAAATAACAAAAAGTATTTGAGCGTTGTGATCTTGGTCTGAAGACAAATACAGGCATCTTGATAGGTTGCTACTAACACCCTCATTTTATGGGAGAGAAGAAATATGCAAAGAGACTAACTCCATTCAGCTCTCTCCCCAGTTCTTGACAGTGTTTCAGTTCATCCATCAAGAATATAAGACAGAAATGACGGCTAATTGGGTGAACCTGGGAAACATTTAACAATACCCTCAGGACCAGGCTTTATGTCTGAGACTAGAAGTATGCTCTCAAATGAAAAGATGCAGTGTTTTCGCTACTAGGGATGACGCTGACAGAAGGGTAAACACACCAGAGACTGAGTCCTGCTTTCAGTTTCTCTTAGGCGTATGCCAAGAAGGGGGATTTCTGGGCCACATGGTAATTCTGTGTCTAACTTTCTAAAAAATGATTATCCCATGTTCTACATAAGAATTACCGTCTTACAGTTCTTGCCATGGGATGGCAATACCTCCAGATGACTTGCTTTAAAGTTAGGGGCAGTTGGTAAATGTTGAGGCCGAGGAGGGAGAAGGAGCTGTATGCAGATTTCTGGGGTCAGATAAGGAAATCTGGCCCTTATCCCAACGATGCCCACCATAGCAGTTGGGAAGCAGGGACAGTTGAACTCCTAGGCTTCCACTTGTACTAGCTAAAAGATGTGTGTGTGTGTGTGTGTGTGTGTGTGTGTGTGTGTGTGTGTGTGTGTGCAGGCTCACACTCACATGTGCATGCACTAGCATGCTTCTGTATCTGCCTTTGTAAAATGAAACACTGGCAGGTTTCATAGGAGCTGTTGTAAGAGTCAAATGAGTTAATTTATGTAATTCCTTGGGAATTAGTGCTTAGGACGGCATCAGAACCGTGGAAGTGCAACTTAAGCCTTCTAGTGATGTCGCTGTATGCTGATGGGACGCAGCGACAGGTCACCATGGCAAAATTATGGGGAAAAGAGAAGCTCATATGGTTCTCTGCCTTGACCAACCTAGGCTAGCAGGAATATGTCACATTCCAAGTTGAGTAAGAACTCATTTATTTTCCCCCTATACTAAGGCTGAGTGTGTTTTAAAAAACCAGTTCATGTAACTGGGATAATTCCTGGTCCCATAACCAGGGGGCCCACTAACAGCTTGCTTTACATAACTGTCATCTACATTCAGAAGGCCTACTATGGCTCCATGCAGGCTCTCCAGCTATCAGCCGAGAGTCTGAGCTCCCATTAGCTCAGGTCAGCTGTCCCTGTGGTTTTCTTCATTGTGCGCTTGACCCTTGCCTTAAACCTCCCTCTTTTCAGCTGAACTCCAGGGGTTCAGGGCAGTGCTGGGCTGTGGGTGTCTGCATCTGCTTCTATCAGTGATTGGATGTAGGTTCTATGATGACAATTAGGGTTAGCATCCATCTGACTACGGAGAAGTTTGGTTGAGACCTTCTCCAGCATTGATAGGAGTCTTAGCTGAGATCTCCTTGTGGGTTCCTGTAGATTTCTCTAGCACCAGGTTTCTCCCTAAACTCACGATATCTCACTCTGTCAAAATATCTCTTTTATTGAATACCCTCTTCATCCCTCCCCCAACTCCGCCTCCTTGAACCTCCTGCTCCCATCCCTCTCCCCTCTATGCTCCCTCCCAGTTTACCCAGGAGATCTTAATCTTTTCCCCTTCCTGGGGCAATCTATGTGCATCCCTCTTGGGGTTCTCCTCTCTACCTAGCTTTTCTGAGGTTATGAAATCTAGCCTATTCAGCCTTTATTTTGCATTTACTATCCACTTATGAGTGAGTACATACTGTGCTTGTCTTTCTGGGTCTGGGATACCTCAGTCCGGGTGATTTTTTTTTTCTAGTTCTACCCATTTGCCTACAAATTTAATGATGTCATTACTTTTCACCATTGAGTAATTCTCCATTGTGTAAATGTACCTCATTTTCTTTATCCATTCTTTGGTTGAGGGGCATGTAGGTTGTTTCCTGGTTCTGCCTATTACAAATAACGGTGCTGTGAACAAAGATGAGTGTTCTTGTGGTGTGATTGAGCATCTTTTGAGTATATGCCCCAAAGTGATATTGCTGGGTCCTGAGGTAGGCTAATTCTCAGTTTTCTGAGAAACGGTCATACCGCTTTCCAGAGTGGCTGTACAAGTTTACAGTCCCAACAGCAGCGAAGGAATGCTCCCCATTCTACACATCCTCTCCAATAGAGGCTGCCATCAGTGCTTCTGATCTTAGCCATTCTGACAGGTGTAAGGTGGTAGGTATCTCAGAGTCATTTTGATTTGCATATCCCTGCAGGCAGTATTTTAAATCCTGCTTTTCTTTACTTTCTTTGCTAAGTGTTAAAGTTCAAAAGAAATGTTTGAGAATGGAATGAATATCATTAAATATGGGAGTATATGATTCGTATATACGAATAAATAAATAAAATAAATTTTCCCTTACTGTATAAAAATATATTCTTTATATAATAACTATTTCAATCATGAAGTGAATTTTAAAAATACATATCTGTCTCTTGTTTTCCCCAAGTTTTGAGACGGTAATTCTATCCAGCACAATTGAACTGTGAATCTAAATTTAACTAAGTAGCAAGAGTAACAAAAACAAATCAAATTTAAAATTCAATCAAGTACTTAAATAGCTATATCAGAAATATCCCTAAATAGTCACAGGCTCATTAAAAGTCAGCATCGCTAGTCATTAAAATAATACAAGTCAAAGCCACCGTAACTTGTTCATTAAGATGACTGCTATTTGTTTCTCAAAAAAAAAAAAAAAAAAAAAAAAGGTTGGAAAGATGGCTTTGTGTCTGCTCTTCCAGAGAAGCAGAAGCTTGGTTTAATTCCCAGTACCCAAATCATTGCTTACAACTGTCCAAAATTAGGTTCCGGGTGATCAACAACTCTCTTCTGGCCACTTTGGTAACCAGCCATACACATAGTGCAAAAACATGTAGGCAAAACATTCATACTCACAAAAATAAATAAAAAATTTAAACCCAGAAGAAATAATGAGTGCTGAATAAAAATGTGAAGAAACTGGAACCTTCTTGTATTATTGAAAAGAACGTAAAATGGTGGGGCTTCTGTCTAACTATAGTGATTCCTCAAAAGTATTCATCATTGAACTCAGAAATTCTACTTTTGGTACATGACTAAGACAATCATAAACAAGGACTGGTTCACACTTCTAGCCACGTTCATAACAGCCCTATTCACTATGGTCCAAAGGTGGAAGCAATCCAAGTTTCTATTGACTGATGAATGATTAAATGGAATAAAAACAATGGGATATTGTTCAGCCTTAAGAAGGAAGGGACATGACAGCAAGGCTGAACACTGGGAACATATGCCAAGTGAAATAAGGCAGTGGCAAAAGAACAAATACCCAATGATTTCACTCCTGTGAGGTACCTTGCCCAGCCAAACTCAGAAACAGAAAGTAAAATGGTGGTTGCCAGTGACTAAGGATGGAGGACTAGAGAGTTGGTGTCACTCAACTTGGCCTTCGGTTTAAGAAGGCAAAGAAGATCTGAGTGTGGGTGTGGGTGGTACAAAACTGTGACTATGCTTAACCCCACCGAACTATACATTCAAACATGGGGGAAATCCTTAAATCTGTGTTAGGTGTATTTTACCATACTAAGAAAATATGTTCTGTACTCTGACACATCCCAGCTGCCACCTGCCTGGCTGACTTTCTGGTAAATGTCCCTCTTCTTCCTGTGAGGCTTGATATGACAAATTTCCTGTTGGGGAGAAAAATATTAGGAACTAGGCAGTGATACTGAGAAATTATTTAACAGAGGAGAGCTCCATGAGGGTCAAAATCATCCACACTTTGCTCTTGATGTATCATGATTTTGTGAATTAATAGATCTGCCCCCAGAACCGTCTGCTTTGTAAGCCATGGGTAATGTGTGTAACATTTATAACCCCCTTGGACCATGTGCTCAAATTCTGCCTTTGGTATTTTATGTTTTGGAGGGTGGGAAGGTAGGAATAAAATATGGCAAAATACAAAGAATAACTAGAAATTACAGAGACTCACGGTGCACTTTAAAAAGAGTGTAAATAAATATAGCGAAGATGAATGGAGCTGCCTAGCTTCCTCACCCTGACTCAATGCATACCCATTTAGGAACATTTCCCCCACCTTTTAATCTATTCCAAAATTGTCAAAAATATGTTTATGGTTCTCTTTGTAAGAAAAGAAGTATTTTCACAGGCAAATTTTTCTTCTTAAAACATTAAAATGAGGTGCTTAAGCTGAACTTGAAATCCAGACTTGACTTAAATTTTACCCCAATGGGCAATTGCAGGTCCATTTCCTTCTCCGGCATAGCAAAGGAATCTTGGAAGGTCAGAGCTAGCAGGGATCTTTAGGGAAATGCCCTGTCCCCATCTCTATCCCCAGAAAGGACCAAAAGAGACTTTCCCTCTCACCTCACCTTTTAAAATAGCACTTTCTCCCCTTCATGAAAAGCAGATGGTTTCTAGTAGGGGCTTCAGAAGCTCCACTTCGTGCTTTGGAAAACATAAGCATCTCATGGAATACAAAAGTACAACCTTGTCCTTTGGACTTTTATAGGCAAAAAGAAAAAAATAATCTGTTTTAGGCTGAGCAGGTGCTCCAAGGTACAGTGAAATCCTGTCACTGCAGGGGACGTAGGAGCAGGGTGGCACCAGCTCAGAAGAGTAAACACAGATGGAACACCAGCTGTCAGTTTTTCCCAGTTTCTGCTATGGGGAGAGGCAGATTTTTGGAGAAGGGTGGGGATTAGGAAAATTTTAATTCAGTAATACAAACAGTTATTTAGAAACCAAACAGCTGCATTCAACCAAAACAGGGGGAAAAGGCAGTTTCTTCTGAAATCCGTTCATTGGCTAAAACCAACTTATTCCTTCTTCCTTAACCCCATTGTCCAACTATCAGCCTCACTATAAAGAGCTTATGGAAATGACCTTTTCAAAACTAATGACATCTGCTATCACTATCTAGCTAACGTTCTGGGTCAGGCTCTGTGTTAAGCCCATTTTGTATTTCAATCAATCCCCGTAACAACTTTATAATGAAGCTATAAATATGATGCCAGTGCTACAAACAAGGAGGTTAAGTGCTGAAGAATGTAAGAGTTTGCCATAGTCTCCTATCTCTTAGGTGGAGGACTAAGGCTTAGATACAAGCTGGTCCCAAAGCATTTATTTCCGGTCAACAATAACCAGTTAATAGTGTATAATAGTGCAATATAAATCCACAGCTCTTACATGCTGTGAAGACTGTTATGTTATAACTTTAACACATCTGGCTTTAAAGAGACAAGATGGGGTTTAAACAAAAATCAATATAAACATTTACTTTTAGAGACAGTGATTTAAACGACACCTAAATCTATAGACAGCTAACCAAGGGCTTTACAGCAGGCATTAGCATATTAAATGTCGTGAGAAATCTTGTGGCTGAGATGATGCATCATATAGAAATAAATAAGCTTTTGCTATAATAATGTTGCTGTACTTTCCTTGCCCCCACGTTAGTATTTGAGGTTTATGACTACCACATATTCATCAGAAGCTAGCTGCACTGGTTTCACCCGGAAACTGTGGGGATACTTAGATCTCATGGGTGTATTTGTCTTTTCTGGGACCCACATGGAAGGGGCCATGTTTTCCTATGGAAGACTCTTTTTACAGTCGTGGGGAAAGTGCAGGAGACTCAGCAAACTGCGTCTTAGACTTGGACCTAAGCCCTCTGTATGTGTGTCCACTCATCCCTTTGGACACCACAAGACATGTGACCAAGTCTCACACTATAGTTGAGAAATGGTTCATCTTACTCAGGGAGACAAAATAATATTCTTTTTACATTTGATAGCAATGGTGCATGCTCAGATTCTATTAGTGCTCAAAAACTTATTCTGGAATATTTTGGATTTGGTATTTTCAGATTAGCAATGCTCAGTTTGTACTGGGAGCAAAGAAATCCTGTTGTATTTGTCCCCAGGATCAGACTGCTGTCCAAACAATTCCCCCAAAGTTTATAGTTGGCTAGTAAATATTGACGACTTTCTATTTTCTCATTCACAGTGGGCAGAAAACCACTTCTATGTTTCTACCAATGGCCCCCCCCCCAATATACAGATTTCTAAATGTTAACTCTGTGGGTCTTGGCTTCATTGATGGTTGTAGCAATGAGTTTCTGAGAAAATAGTGATTGTTTACAAAGAATACATAAGAAAATATATCAAGCTGAAAAAGGCAATATTGGAAATACCCCCCCCCACACACACACACTAGTGAACTGGTGGGGTCACATGTTCCTCCAGCTTGCTTGCATTGTGTGTGTCAGAGCAATGCTGGGAAAGACTCTTTGCTAATGGCTTTCATTTAGTCATATTCTGTTTTGGAATCTAAAAAATAAATAAATAAAGTAGGAGGTGGGGAGCTTAAGAGAACAAAGTATGAGAAAGAACAGCAAGGACAGAACAGAGAACAGCTAGAAGAAAAATCATCTTGAAGCTCCTTATAAATAAGGCAGAAAGAGGAAGGTTAAATGAAGCATGGGATAATCTGTCATCCACGGTAAGCTCCAAGCATGGTGTGTAGGAAAAAGCGAGCTCACTGAGCTGAGTCCATAGCTTCTTACTGCCTTGGTGTCTGTGCGTTGATTTATTCAGATTTGAGGATTATCTTGCAAACAAAACTATCTCCAAATATGATTGCACTATTGAGGTGCTGAGTAATATTGTTACCAGAAGAATGAAAATGATAGGAAGGTGTTTGATGTAATTCCACTGGAAATATTTAAAATTAGAATTGATCATTATTTAAAAGTCAGGAATGTCACTTGCAATTCATTTGAGGGCTTTCTTGGGGTCTTTAGTCACTCTCCGTATTCATATCAATCCTTCTATGTGTCTAGGGCCTACTTAAGTGTTTTAGGAGTTTTGCCTCAGGAATTTTAGGAATCTTTTGTTAGGTGTGCATTTATTTATGATTATTGATATGATCATGATGGATTGACTTTTACAGTGTATGTTTCCCTCTCTGTATCTTGTAATGTTTGCTGTTCTAGTGGTTTATTCTCTATCCATAGACTCTGTCTATCCTAAGAAGAGAACCCACAAGTGAGAATTTTAATGAAGTGACTATATTCAACAATCCCAATATTTGTTTATCATTAAAAAATATATTTTATTTCTGTCACTGTTGAAATTTTCACTTCACTCATACATTCTTCTTTGACCTTTATTGTTAATTCTTTTTTGAATTCTCTACTAGGTAAATTACATGGTCACTTTTTTTTTTTTTTTTTAGGGTTGGTTTCTGAACTTTATCTTGTTTCCTTTGGAGAATCTCTGCCTGAGTCCTATTTTTTTTTTAAACATTCTGATTACATCTGTCTATTAGACAAGCAGGTATGTCTTCCAGGCTTCTTGGGCAGGCCTCCTGTGGAAGGTCTTCACCAACCAGCCCTGCTACAGAGAATTTGGGAGTCTCAGCCAGCTCTTTCTTTCCAGGGAGAAACAGAGAGGAATAAAGCAGACCATTTTATTATGTTCTGCTGAAGCCGTTCCTCTCAAAACAACTTTTCACTGCAACCCTGTTTTGTGTGATCTCAGTATTGGCACTGTTGGTCCCTTTTGTTTCATGTGTGATACACACTTCCTATGAGTTTCTTCCAACATTACAATACTGGCTCTCAAATGCTCTCCACACTAACAAGAGACACAAAAAAGAATCGACAAATGCAATAATTCATCTGTCCATCAGAAATGAGATAACGCACTCAGTGTTTTTAGGTGCCTACAGAAAGCAAAAGCTACAAAGAAAACAAACAAACAAACAAACAAAAAAACAAAAACAAAAAAAACCCCCAAAACCCCAAAAAACAACCAAGAGTGAGACACCAAGTAAGAAAGAAAGTCAGAGAGAGGGGGAGAAACAAAAATTGAATTTAATGATACTCTAGGTACTTAACACAACTGAGTATCGAATGTCTCTCAAGAGTGATCTGTATCTCTGAGAGACATTGAAAAACCAATGTCTCTCAAGACTGATCTATATTGTGTGATTTTCAATAATTTGATCATCAATCCACACAAATACAGAAACTGAATCTAAACACTGACAACTTTGGAAATGGTTTGCCATTGCCTTGGAATCAGACATCGTGGGTGATCATGTCTTGCTGAAGATGTGTTGAGTTCAGATGAAGTCACACTCTTGACCCATGAAAAGTAATCTGAGAGGTTCTTCACATGGAATAGGTCCCCCAAAGCCAAACACAAAAGGAAGGAAGCTAATATAATACAGTTATTTTACCATACACGGGTGAAGAAGTACTGAATTAAGAAAATATACATGGAAGATTTTTCTTATCAAGTTATTAAATTGCAAAAGAAATAAAACACCCAATACTATCACTTGCAGGAGAATAATCACTCTTACTAATAACAGTGCAACTGACAAGTTCCACTAATGGAAGTTTAATGTGATTTACACAGTCCGAAACTATAAGCCATGGTGTAGTTAATAACTGTACTTGATCCAGAATGACTGAGTAGCTACACAGGAACCCCAGACAACATGGTTGGGATGTTTCTAGATAATAAAGATCACTCACATTCATGAAGTTCAATCCCCAGGACCTCAAACAATACGCATAATGACACTCCTTATTTCACGAAACTAGGTGAAAATTGTATCCTACTTAAATTTATAGCAGTAAAGATAAATTTTTATGGAGTTAAAACATCACACAGCCACTATAAATTGTGTTTACAAAGATTTTTAAGGTATGCTTCATATAGCAATAGGCATTGATTTTAGAAAGCTAAGAAAAAAAATCTTTATAATCCCAACACACTGAGATAAAAACAACACTGGGGTATTTTTTCTTTTTTGTTTCTAACACTGGTGAGCTACGGGCTGGGCCCACGTGGCCCGCAGATTAATAGAAATGAGTTGATTTAAATGTAAGAGCTAGCTAGCAATGTGCCTGAGCCATAGGCCAAACAGCATGAACTTAATATAAGCCTCTGAGTTATTTTTGGGGACCTGGGCGGCTGGGCAGCTGAGGGGTCTGGCACGGCAGGTCTGTGGGTCGGACGGCGGGCAGATAAGCGGCGCCAGGCAGGTCTGTAGATCCGAGACCTCTGGGGCATGAGACCCGCAAACTAAATACAACAGATGGCGCATCCAACGTGGGCCGATTATCCACTTAGAGCCTGACAAAGATTAAAAAGAGTTCTAGATCGCAAAAATTGAGCCAGGGCAGCTTCCAAATTGTGTGTGTAGAGCGGGTCTTTGTACAAACAAAGCATGGTCCGGGTCACACTCAAAATGGCGCCAGCGGCGGGCTGGCGACAGGCAGTGTGAGCTACAATCAGGCGGGTTCCTAAAAACTAACAAAAGACTCAGTAATGTGATTGATTTTAGATTTCTGCTTATTTGGAACAAAAGAGAAACAGATTTTCTTCGTGGCAGCACCTTCTTGGGTGTGCTCTGTTTACGGTCCGCTTAAGAAAACTTAGTGATTCAGCCTAATTTGCAAAAACTGTGCTTCTTTTTGGAGAATGTATTTTAAAAGCTCTTAAGGTTAGAAGATGATTAAGGATTCACAATAAAACAGATTCAGATAAAAAGAAAACCTGTAAACGGGTTACAATGTTTGTAAAAGGTACATAGGCCTCAGAGAGAAAATAAAGAGGTTAGAAAAAGTTTTTAAAGCGAGAAATAGAGTGATAAAAATATAATAAGCCACGTAAAGATGGAAAATAGACACAAAATCTGGATTTTGGTTGTTATTGTGTTTTCTTTTAATTTTTTAACTGTTAATGAGCTAACTGCAAAAAGACAATGGATTGCAAAGGCTACTAAGTTAAACAAGAATGTATATTTTAAAGGTATTTTGATTTTGAAATTTGTGTCTAAGGATTTATTGCTTTGGAAGAGTTCTGTTTCTGTTTCCACAGATGAGAACCTGTGGATTGCTTCCAGGCAAATATGGTTTCATCAACCAAGACCCCCTGAAAAAACCTCTGATGAGAAGAGATGGCCAGATCAGCTTCACAGCTGCAGATTATGACCCAGTCTCAACAACCGTGAGATTTTCAACGCCCCTTAATCAGCAGGAAGTAGTAATGAATAACTTCGCCCAAATTCCCCAAATATTGTTTCTAAATGTTTGTTTTCATTATAAATGGTTAATGGTCATAGTCAATCTCTTTCTAAGAAAAAACGGGGGATATGATATGTAAATGCTTTTTTAAAAAATTAGATTATTAAATTTACAGGTAATCAGCTGTTAATCTCAAAATGCTCTACATTGGTATAGATTTTGGTTTATTGATACAAATTTAAGGTCAATTTTGTTATGCTATATGTGTTTTTCTATTCTTGTTTAAGATATGATGTTCATGTAACTGTTTTAAAATTGTAATGTATAATTAAGAAATAAAGGTTAATAGTCACTTTTGATAATCAAACTTATAGTTAGGTTAGTTAAGATTTTTAGGTATACAAAGATATATTTCAATTAAATAGATAATCTTCAAATACTTCTAAGACCTACAGAATATGGCATTTAAAATGTTTTAAGAGCTTAGACTTTTCTGGACAGTGAGACAGGTCTGTACCTGGCAGCACTAATTTACTTCAACAGGAAAATGGGCATTGAAAAAACTCCATATAGAATCTCATCTATTTGTGGTGATGGTGAGCCACTGGAGAACAAACTGTTTTTATATTGACTGCTTGACAGTATGCTGTTTAAACTGGACATGCATGTTCCACAAAAAGATGACCTCTGAACTTTGGCAGAACAAGCCTAGATGGTCATTCAGGTTCCTGCTTTACAGAGAAAACTGTCAGACATTCTTCAGGACTCAAGGAGAAGCAACGGATGAACTGTGCCAGAATGGGCAGAGCGGATTTCCTGCTTCACTGAAATGAAAAGAGACTCCAGGCCTATAGGCTGAAGATGGTTGCCCCAACTTTATAAAAGAACTTTGGGTGACTGTCCAGGCAGATAGGTGTCATCTCTGTCCTTTCTAGATTTTAGAAGTCGTTTGCACTTCTGGTTTACTTGGGTAAATATTATATCCTTCTGTGGTCTTTGATGTAGTTGAAGATTAGATAGTTATATGTACAGTTTTTCTTAGTCATTTAAAAAATATATTAGATATAAAACTTTAGATTCATAAAGATAAGATAGATGATAGAGTATTTTCTTTAATTTTGCTAAATACGAATAGACTAGATATTATAACTATAATTCTTGCTTGATGGCTATTTTGTTATATGTAATTTTGCTATGTTAAAATTGAAGCCTTCCTTTTTGATTAGAGAAAAAGGGGGAAATGTGGGAATACATTTGTGCGTACTGTATCTTTAAATAAAGGAGCTGTTTGATGGGTCATGGCAGGCACCATAGAAAAGGTGGGAGGAGAGTCAGTTCAGGTAGGAGAAGCAGGGCGGAGTTAGAGGCAGACCGCGCGGAAGCCGCCCAAGAGACAACATGTAAAGAACACTGGTGAGCTACGGGCTGGGCCCACGTGGCCCGCAGATTAATAGAAATGAGTTGATTTAAATGTAAGAGCTAGCTAGCAATGTGCCTGAGCCATAGGCCAAACAGCATGAACTTAATATAAGCCTCTGAGTTATTTTTGGGGACCTGGGCGGCTGGGCAGCTGAGGGGTCTGGCACGGCAGGTCTGTGGGTCGGACGGCGGGCAGATAAGCGGCGCCAGGCAGGTCTGTAGATCCGAGACCTCTGGGGCATGAGACCCGCAAACTAAATACAACAGCTTGGTATATTATTTTCCTCTGTGAAAAATGGACTGTGCAACACCATACATTTCTACCATGTTTTTCTGCCTGTTTTTACACTGTGAGTTGTACATTTGCTACTGCATGGTCTGGCCTGAGAATGAAACATGACACTTATGCACACGACTCACTGCTAGGTGTGTCCCTCAGTGCCATCCAAACACAAGGTATTCAGAAAGACTGCTTTCCACACTCTGAGAAGGCAGAGAGTCATCAACTATATCAACACATAGCAAAGAGAATGGGTGGCTTGTGCTTGAACAAGTCTACAGAGTGAACCCTATGACACTAGATGAAAGGATCATCCAGCCCAGGACTGGGACATTAATGTATTCAGTTATCCTTATTTGTTGGAAATTGTTTTGTTGGCAAGGTATGGTTATGAAAAAAATCGGGGATGCCTCAGCCAAATGACCCAAGGGCTGCCCTTGGGATTTTCAATGTTCATGGCATTGAATTATGACTCTACATTTATGATAGATCTGAATATATAATACCCACCACAGCCAAGTCAAAAACTAAAAAAGTCTTTGGTGCTTATGTCAAATGCCATTGTGTCTTAGCTCTCTTTTCTTGTGCTACAACTAATCAGTAGAGACCCAGTTGTTTAGAAAGAAAAGAGTTCTATTTTTGGTCCTGGAGTTTTAGAGTGCTGGCTTCTTTCAGGGTCTTACTTCCTGGCCAGAGTCACAGCATCATCTGCTGGAACTGAAAATAAGCCCGCCATCTGGAAACAGCGTGTTAATCTGTGTGCTGCTCTGCAAATCAATGGTGTGAGGATTAATAAAATCTAAACTCAGGGGCCAAGAGTAGTCTCTGTGCTTAGGTGCTGACACATCCCATCTCACTGGCTTCCACATAACTTTGTTGGTACCTTGAGATGAGCATTCCCATGTGACATGGCATCTCCAGCCCGCAGCATCTCCAGGAAGTGCTGTGGATAAAGAATGCATTCTGTGATTTTTTTTTCTTTCATTAAAAGAGGCTTCTGGCTAAGGATAACACAGATACTGTGGTTTATTATTTTTTTCTAGGTGCTGATTACACTTGGTTATTGGTGTCTTATTTTTTTCCCCTCCCAAGATAAAGGCATAAAAGTTGAAGAAACAAATATAATCAAATATTATTGTCCACCCAGCACTGTGTGAAGGGGAAATGTCCTGCAGGCCAGACCATTGCTGACCGTTCTGAATTGATTAGCCTTGAAGAGAAGTTTCTAGACTTACAGACATGAAGCCTCAAGCTCTATCTAATAAAATCGTTTCTATTTGCACAACATTTTTCTCACTTTTATTGCCAAAACACTGAACTGACTCTTCACTACTCTGTCTACACTGCAAAAAGAAATAATCCACAACTTCTGCCATGGAAACTGAGATTAATGATAAGTTTGCTTTTAAGATTTAAATGTCATAAACCAAGTTGCTATCAGTATGGGAGTGTTGACACAAGATAAGGAGATACATGGTGTTTAAAACACGCCAAGTCATTTCACCTGATAATCCATTTATCTTTCCCGCAAAGCAAAATTATTTGAAAAGTAGAAACTTATTTATTTAAGTGAAAACATTTTTTTTTCTAAAGCCATCTCCAATGGAGGTATTTCTCTTGAAACTCCCCAATTGCTGATTTTCAATCAATCATCCTATTTAAACACGTTTGTCAACTTAAATGAAAATAGCTACCCATGACTTGAGGTGAAATTATGAAATCATGGACATACATCCACCTTTAAAATGCAGTTTCAGTTAAAATTAATTAATTAATTAGTTAAAAATTAAAGGAAATTAGAACCATAGGCTCAGAGACTCTCCAAAATGCCTAGGCTTATAAATACCCCCTCATTCCACTTGCGATCACTTACTCTGGAGAGAAAGACCTCACCCATCGACTTGTCGCATATGGACGCCATTTGTAACCAGTACAGGACGCACGGTCAGCCTAACCTTTGGTGTCTGCCTATCCATCTGTTGTCACATTAGCTGCAAATTATAGAATCCTCCAGACCCAAATGACCATAAATCAAGACTACGAGCATGTACACTTTCCCCATCTGTCATAAAACAATGAATTAAATTCATGCCTGTCAAAATAGGCTGCAGGGAAATGGCCCTCTTCTGCAGGCGCAGGAGTACAGAGCTCACCTCATCCTGGTAATTTATGGCCTCCGTGGGGCCTCGAGGTGATTAGGCCTTGGCCCACCAACACGCAGAAAAACAGTAGGAACTCCAGTCACTCCAAATGGAAATCTTGGGTCAAATTTATCAAACGAATCAGAGAAAAATCTATTTCTGTTTGGAAAAGAAAGAGATATATTGCGTGTTTAGTGTTCATGCACAACTTTGGAACTTTTGGCTGTTCGGTATTTGTGAGTTTTGGAATTCCTGGCTTAAATAGTATCACCAGAGGACATGTAATGTATTAGACATGAGCCATTTTTAGCCAAATAAAATATACAACTGCAGGCAAAGATGTTTTCCAATATTAACATCAACATATTTGTGCAAATGATGTAACTCAAAAATTTCTAGGTAGACCTAAAAAAAGCACAAATTTAGGACTGGAAAAATACATTGGTAGAAAATGAAATATTAGCCATAGGTACTCAAGTAGATGAACAAAACTATGGGCAGCCAAAGGTACCCAAAAAGGTAATACGAGGATGGGCAGTCAAAGTGATAAGGTTTATGGATTTCATTCTGCGCCAATGGGTTTATATCAATTCTATGACACTGTCAGTATTTCCTTAAAAATTCCCTTCCATAAAAAATGGCTGAAGTCTTATATAGATTGGCATCTGAGAGTAAAGTGAAAGAGAGAGAGATCCGTACCAAGCAGAAGGAAAAAACTGATGCTCACCACATAAAAACGATTTGTCAGAGTTACATGTGATAAGTAGATGGAAAAAGTGTGTGTGTGTGTGTGTGTGTGTGTGTGTGTGTGTGTGTGTGTGTGTGTGCGTGTGTATGTTTGAGCACTCGTGCTGTGTGTACTCATCTTGTGGTTTTTGCCTATGTCTCTCATTGTAAGCCACGGTGAGCTTGAACCGCTGTTTATCAGAGTCCTGCAGACATTCATTCAATCAGAAAGTCGTATTTCACCAAACACCCCTGCTGTATTAGGAAGACTGGGCAGTCAGAAGCCAATAGAATGAGAAGATGATTTGGCAAGGCTACGTGGCATAGATCTGGTTAATATCCAGCCGTGAATTATGACATCTTTAAGAGAAATTCCCTGGGTGTTCAATATCACTTCCAGGGGACTAGAACCCACATCGAACAACAGCTGTCTGGTATCTGCAAAATCTTGCTCCTGCCGGGAGTAATGAAGTTCAGTCCTGGTCCCATGGTGGGTTCCCAGCAGCAATATGACTGTGCCAAGATCTGGGGGTAGGGAGCTCCTCAACACCCAGCACTCAGCAGCCCTTCACGGTTGAAATACCTTTGCTTTCATTTACTGTCTCTGCGTACTGGGAAGCCGTGGAAGAATATTGTATTTCATGCTGGGGCACAGCACAGCAGAGAGGCCTGTGTTTGGGAAGCACTTTATTAGTGCTGGCGCACACTTAACTTACAAAGATAAGCAAAGTTAAAAATATGCACCTGATATAGATAATATCAAGAATAAATAACATAACGTGGTAGAGATGGTTCCAAGAAATAAGTGCTGCCATCTTTTCAGTCATTTTTTCCTTCCTTCCTTCCTTCCTTCCTTTCTTCCTTCCTTCCTTCCTTCCTTCCTTCTTTCCTTCCTCCCTCCCTCCCTCCTTCCTTCCATCCTTCCTTTCTTTACTGGTTTATTCCTTCCTTCTTGTTCTTTTTTCTCTTAATCCCCCTGAGAAGCCAATTGTTCATCAAAACAGAATCCAGCTGTACAAAAGGAATAGCCCATGACCATTTGGAGAGTTTGAATGCAGAGGATGGACAGACAGTTATGGATGAAGAGTCTGGATGCAGAGGATGGACGGGGTATGGTATAGCACAACACCTTCCACATTCTGTCACTAGCTAATTTTGCTTGCAATCACTGCTGAGAAAGACATCTCTAGCTGCTGGGAGAGCCAAGAGCAGAAGAGCAGAATTGGATAACACACCGGCTTTCTGTAACACTAAGCCTGAATCTCACTCCAAACCAAAGCTAACAACCAAGGTTGTTTCTCTCTAAGGCACATCATGGAAGTTATCATTCTAACCACCGGTTTATTACTTTATACCCAATAAAGTGACTCACTGTTTGCTTTATTGCAGCCTTATATTATTTTTTTAATGGGAAAACTGTAGTAGCTCATATTCTATGACACTGACCACCAATAACTGTGGGTTTGTTTTATTTGAACGAGAATGTATTAAATAAGAACATATGTTGGAAAGAGAAGAGAATGTGCCACTGAGCTGCTGCTTTCCTCCTGTTTACTCCTCAAGCCAAAGGTTACAGAAGCCGCATGCAGTTGGTTAAACCTGCCCCCCGTCCCGCCATCTGAATCCATTGCCACAACACTCATCAAAAATCCATGGGAGAAATTAAAAATAAAACTCCTAAAGGTGGAATTACACATGGAAATTGTTCCAAGAGCATGGCTGGGAAGAAAATGACCCGATGAAGAAAAAAAAAATCATTTTATTCTGTGTAACTTTGGAATATGACCTTTTTTTTTTTTTTTTTTTTTTTTTGGTTTAAGCAATTCATATACACCCATACACAAACACACTTTCCCCAACTAATAACTGGGACGGATCATCACAGGAAAATATGCCAAAAAAGGAAGTAAGCTTATAGGGGAAAATTTTGTGTTTTCTTCACAATTCATCTCCTTTATTTTTCAGTTTGAACATGTGTGTTGATGAAGTGTAGTTTTCCTTCAATCATGCTGTACAACATAATTCCCATGGTTATCCATTTCTGTCCTCCATCTATCTTCTCTCCTCTAATATGACCATTGAAAATTTGACTGTATTACCAGAAGGTTCTTGAAGGCTGGATGAGGAAGAACACTATTTTTCTTCACTTTTCTGGATTGGTAAACACCTCTGAACAGAGAAGGTCTCTTGGGCATTCAGCTCTGGGGCTTCCACCTTTCCTTTGCTCCACCTGAAGAGGGCGCTGTGTAGGTATATTCCTAACAATCTTTGATGGCCCCTTTGGTGGTAGAACCTCTAACAAGTGGCTGTTCAAGACCTTGCTAGGAAAAAACTACTCTGCTCCTGAGCTAAGCTGCAAATACACCACGTGACTTTGACATGTCTGCATATAAAAACTAACGAGTCCACAGAATTGTTGTGAACCATTATTAGACATTATTTATCTTCTTCTTCTCATTTCCAGAACATTTTAAATATGAACCTTGGCTCTTAAGTTGTGATGAGTTAGAAAAAATGTTACCCAGCAGTGTGGAGCACAGATAGCCACGGCACAGCTTGCATAAACCCAGGCTAAGGTAAAGGAACAAGACCTCTGAGCCCTTGTGGTGCCCCCACGAAGGACAAACTGACCTTTGAAGGGGGCAGTGCCACTCTGAACACTCAGGAAGAAAAATAAAAGAACAGCTCTCTCAGAGATGAATGGCAAACTAACATAATAATGCAAGCAAAACCCGACGATGCTGTGATTTGGGAAGAACTCAACCACTGTCTAGACAAAAACTTCTTGCCTTTACATGTTGCTTTAGGCTGCAACTGTCTGACTTTTGATATCTCTCTTTAAAGTAGTGCTGGGTATTGGGGTAAACCTGTGTGAGAACCACCCTGACAGAAGAAAGGGGTGACTTGCTGTTACCACTTCCCCAGTGCTAGTTCTTCAAGAGGCTAAGCTGGATCAGATGTTTGTTTCTGGAATTAACTGACTTATAATAATAAAAATGTGTGGCATTTAATCGATGGCCCATTATAGGTGAACTTGAAACACTGGGCATTTCTACAGCCACATGAAAAGAAAAAATAAACCAGAACCTTCCCCAGCCTGTCACAAAGAACTCCTTCCATTTGATCTCACAGCGACTGCGAGACAGGGATTCTTGTGAATTGGCTTAGTGAGGTGATTTGTCCAAGCTCCCTGTGTTTGCCCTGAGCCACATGCCATTTTTATAGAGAGCAACAGAACGAACCACTGGAAACTATCAGACTTCCTGTCTCAGGGACAGGGTTTGCCAATCTATTGTACAACTGACTTACTTCATTAATTCTGCTCCATTTCTCTGACTATATTTTTTTTTCTTTTTAGAATTTTTACTGTAAAAATGTCTGCCCTTGCTCCATCTTTTTATAAAGTCTATGACTTTTTGTTATTGTTGTTTTTTTTTTTATCTTATGTATATATGAATGTTTTGTCTGTATGTGTATCAGTACACCATGTCAGTGAAATGCCTGTGGGAGCCAGAAGAGGGCATCAGATTCCCTGGGACTGGAGCTAAAAACTTGTTGACTACTATGTGGTTACCAAGAATAAAACTCCAGTGCTTTAGGAGCACCAATGCTCTTAACCACTGAGCCACCTCTCCAGCCCAAGCTATGGTTTTTGGCTAAACATGCTGGAATGACAAGGGCATGCCCATGGGTGATAAAACGGGTGATGATTCTACCTTTTGCATGTGATCATAGGCAGTTTGGATGGAGTTCTTGAGATGGCTGTCATTGATAGTATCCTACTGTGTGCCTGCCCGGCAGCTCATAGTTAAAAAATGTTCTAAATCATAGGATGGAAGACATACTTTAAACAGAAAGCTTTCTCTATGAGCCGATCTCCACGACCAGCTGTGATGGAGGACAAAGGAGACTGAAATGTGGCTAAGCTCAATGGAGCATGCTTTTAATCACAGCACTCAGACGGCAGAGGCAGGCAGAACTCTGTGAATTCGAGACCAGTTTGGTCTACATAGGGAGGTCCAGGACAGCTAGAGCTGTACCCTGAAAGCCTCTCTCTGAAGACAGAGACAGAGTAATAAAAAGGGTAGTGTGCCTCAAATATTCAGCCATTTATTATGATGTTTTTAACTTCTTAAATAAACACTAATTTTTTGTACTCAACCTTATATTTGTATTTTTCTACTTTTTACATTTAATTTATGTGTATGTA